>CAUHTR010000279.1:0-155209 GCA_959609185.1 Schmidtea polychroa
CCTCTCTCGTATACATCCCATTGTTATCCATTTCGTTGACTTCCTGAAATTCTTACTTTTTCTCAAGTTCAGTTAATTCTAGTTTTTGTGGTTTAGTTGCTTCTTTTCTATCTGACATTGTAATCCACATATCATCATTTATTTTGTATAACGGATCTAATAGATTTGTACATTTATCGATTTTTCTCGGAACATAGTCTTTATCTGTTAATATCCTTGTTATTGGTTGGAGATACACAGTTTCTCCTTTATATACTACTGGTAATTCGTTTGTGCACTTATTATTCGTTGCTAAAGATACGCTAACCGGTTTACACTGAAATGTTTGTATCACTTCACCGACAACTCTTGCAAATGTTCCTTTCTCTGCAAATAAAATTGGTGCCATTAAATCTGGGTTTGTGACTGCAACCGCCATCTTTGTTCTTAATATTTCTCTATTAAGTTTACTATCGTTTGCAATAGTTGCTTGGTATACTTTGTCTAATTGTACTAACTGATGATGATAAAAATAGTCGATTTTATTATTAAAATATGACGCTAGCTTAACGTCGAATTTGTCTATGTTCGATTTTGCCTCTTTAATTTCACTTCCGCTGATATAAATTCCTTCATAATTTGTTTGTATGACTGCTTTCCCACATTTAATACTTTCACCTTTTCCCACAAACCTCATCGCTTCTGCTTCAGAATCTGACATGTATATCGTTGGTGTATCTCTCTCTTGAATTATCGTTGCTCGTCGTTTTTGGTCTTTGATGTTCTTGGATTCTACATCCGTAAACTGTTTACCTCGTATCGTTCTGAATTTCAGTGTCTTTAGTTTAGTTAAATGGCATTCGTATTTGTTTACTTTGTATATAATCATTGACTCGCCTGTATCACAGCTTGTCTCATCTAATGTGCAAAACTTATGTGTCATCATTTTCTTTGATGAACTATCAAATGACGCCTTGAATTTCCTTAATTCAATATAATATTGTCGTCTCACTACAATATTGTCTGCCACATGTCCCCATAATTTATATGTTCCTCCTTCACAATATCCTCCTGTTGATGACCATCCAACGACGTTTACTAATTGTCTTACTCGTGCTCCTACCTGAGCATTTAACTCAAATCCGTCCGGCGTTTTTATCTTTTTTGTTTTAAATGCATTTTCACATTCGATTGGTGCTATTATTATCGCTTCTGGTGCCCATGTTGGAGTTAATATTGTTCTTGCTATTTTATTACATACAAAACTTTCCTCTGAATATTTAACGATACATTCTCCTGCTTCAGTGTGAATGAAGTCGGACTCTTGATATATGTGAAAAATCTTTGGATCTGATACAATTAATTTTGTTGGATTAGCCTCTGGGCAATTTTCTACATCTAGTAATGAATATTTCTGTCCCCACTTAGGATTCTGACAGTCATACGCTATGATCGCATTATTTCCTTTTATCAAATCTAACAATAACGTTATTACTATAATTACTATTGACATTGTCGACTTTCTTTCTTTTTGACTTGGTCTCATAGTTGTTTTATTTACCAAATTTTTTACTGTTTCCTCCGTATCATCTATTTCTACATTAATATTACGCTTTCCTTAGCACTTTCGATTAGGCTCTCATCATACAATATTTTCCATCCTCCCTTTAATTTTATCCATGGCAGCGCATCTATCTTCAGTTTATTATATATCATTTTAGCAATATTTTCTATCTGATTCTTTGGATTTAATCGCAAAAGTTTCTTGTATCTTGCTATTAAATATTCCATCGCCGTAATCACTTTATCTCGATTGATTCCTGTTGTAAATAATATCTTTAACACTGTCTCTTCATTCGCTTCCTCACTACTCAATTCTCTAATCTCTTTTTCCATTAATTTAATCCTTTTAACTATATTTTCTATTAGCGCTGATGGTTCTGCTTCCGGAAATCGTCTCATATTCATTGCTTTAACTAACTCCGTTATCATATTTATATCTTTGTCATTATCCTGATTTTTTGGAACTTCCTGTTTCATATTATTCGCAATATCCCTTAAACGCTCTGCTGCCTTTCTGTCATCTGATTTTTCGGCTATTTCCGATTTTCGAGGCCTTCCTCTACCTCGTCTCATCGTCTCTGCATCCTGCATATTCGCTTGTTTCGCAATTTTTTCTATTGTTTCATGTAAATTATCGTATTTAGTATCAATAGGTTTAAAGATTTCATCGCTAGCTGTTGGTGACTTCATTGCCCCTCCTGAAGAAGCATCCCACAATCTAAATAATTTGTCGTAGTCATTTTCATCGTTTATACTTAATTCTACTGATGGAGTTGGTGTATCAACTTGTTTACTTTCTTGCCTTTCTATTACGGCCGAAATAATATTGTTATCAATAACGTTTACCCCATAGTCTATTATGTATTCGTTATTCATCATTTCTACCCCGTTAAAATACAGTTTCATTTTATCATTATCTCCTAATTTCTCGGGCCAATTGGCTCTGGCCATCTGTTTCACTTTATTCACTTTTGTGCAAACATGTACCCCTGTACTACGCATAAGTATTCTCGAAAAGTCCTTTGCCTCAATAGTTATATTCAATGACTCATGTAATTTCTGATTTTTTCTCACAAATTCACCATAACATTTTATCATTTCTTTCAATTCTATTTCTAATTCAAATACTCTTGTCATATTTTGTCTCTTTACCATTAGTGGTATCAAATTTCTCAAATATTCCAAGTCAATTCCTTCGACTTGAACTCTATTTATTATACGCAATGTCTCATTATCATCATAAGGCCATTTTTCTAATGTCTCTTTCAATTCTTCGTTTAACTCTTTACATCTATTTGTTTCTGCAAGAAATTTCTCATCCGCTTCTCTTGCTTCATGAAACTCATCATTATCTATATCTACATCATTGGTAAAACACTGAAACTCATTTAATGACATTTCTAACTTTCTCTCAATAAGTCTCCCATATTGAGTTTTAAATTCTTTTAATTCCTCTCTCAAACTGTTTATTTCGTCATTAGCTGATATCAACTCAGCACTATTAATCTGTTTTATCTCAGGCTCATTTTTAAATCTCACTCTATTAGGCGATTCGCTTCGCGCATTATTGCATGCTTTAGCTAAGTGGCCATATTTTTGGCAATTATAACATTTAATCTGTCCATAAAAATTTACTTTATCTCTACCATCATTATTATAAGGGCTTCCTCACCTTTCTCTATATGAATTTTGTCTATATGGACTTGTCTGTCTACGTCTCAAATCATTTGTATTATCTCTATTATCATATCTATTACTTCTATCATATTTATTATTTCTCAAATTATTTCTGCTAAAATCGACTCGATTATCTCTCGTATAATTATTTCTATTATATTCATAACGATTGTCTCTATCAAAAGTATTTCTATTGTTTCTATTCTCAAAATTTCTATTTCTCACATTATCAAATCTCCTCCTGTTTTCAGGTGATTGACTTCTATCTGGACTCGGGCTTACCTTTCGTCTATTTTTTACAAAGTTCAAATATAATTGCTTCATCTCCTCCCAGGGGATATTGTCATCTGAATTACCCAACTCAGATTTTACCTCTATGGGCTTTTGGATTTCCATTGCATCTACATGTGAGCTAAATCTGTCTCGTTGTATTGCTTCTTTACGCTAAGCTTTATGAACTAATTCATTTAAATTACCATATTCTACCATAATTAATGCTTTATATAAATATTTTTGTATACCATTCCAGAACTGATCCTCAATTAATTTTGCTGTGTGCTCGCCTGCACCAAATGCCTTTTTCGCTAACTCCGTAATTGTATATACATGATCACCAACTGATTCTCTAGTACCTTGATATCTGTTTCTAAATTTTTGAACATTAATCTTTTGCAAATCACTATCAATCACTATCTCTGCTCTCAAATATCTTACAAGTTGATCAAAATTATTTCCTTTACACTCTAAGTTGTTGTATGCCTGTAACGCATAACCTTTTAAATATAGTGGGATTCTCATTTTTAACTCATCAGGTGTCCACCCACAAGCTTCTGCATACTGAGCGATCTCAGTGAAAAAATCGTCGAACTTTTCAGGCTCTCCTCTATAAGGTTCTACTGGTAAAATTTTTATATAATTATTATTATTATTATTCATCCTATAGACTATTCTATTTCTGAGATTATAAACTATTTCGGGTTGATTATCTATTTTATCTTTTTGAATTATTTAACAATTTTCAAAACTGAATTTATTTATTTAAAATTGATCAATGATATTCTTTTATAAATATATTTTCCCAATATAAAATACTATAACCCTCTGATCTCAATTCCTATCCCCCAAATTGTGAATAACAATAATTGATTTTAAAGTCCCGGTTCGCGGCACCAAATGTTGAGGTCTCAATATTCGAGAACACTCAACTTTCTGGTTTTTATATATATAACAAAACAAATATGTGTATATAAATATTTATTAAAACCAAAAATTACCAAATCTATACAAAATTTGATTCCAAATAGATTGACAATTATTTATCGATTTCTTCCACTGAAATGCGTGTAAAAATATATGTACTTGTTGTTTGTTATGTGTGCGTGTTATATCTTAGTAAGTTTTTATAGTCTGTGAATCTTTCTGTACTGATTCAATTATTAATTTATCCGCAGGATTAACCTTTGAATAAAAAAATTCTTCGCAAGATTTTTGGGCGACTGCACTGACTTTGTGAGTCGTTTATATAGTGAATTTTGGTTCATATAAATTAATTATTTTAAATTTTATTCAGTCTCGTCAGACTGATATTGAATTGAATTTCACTCTTTTAAATTCTTTCTGTCTCGTCAGACTGATTAAATTCCAAATATTTTTATTTCATATTAATTAATTAATTATCACTACTATTATCATCATTAACATTATTATTACTATTACCATTATTATTATTATTATTATTATTATTATTATTATTATTATTATTATTATTATTATTATTATTATTATTATTATTATTATTATTATTATTATTATTTATAAATATCAATCACCCTTTATATATATATATTTATTTTTTGTGTTTACCAATACAATCACAAATAAAAATAAAAATAAAAATAAATAAAGTTAGAAACACATAGAATGTCACACAAATGAAATAAATAGGGCACATAGAAAAATGTCAATGAGATACACTAAAATTTTATATACAAAATGAAAAATGAATAGGTCAATGTTAATTCATCACACAGAAGTTATTGTCATCATTTGATGAATTTAATTGAGAAATTGAATTGTTGGTTGCTATTTGATGCATTGGATTGTTGGAGAATTGGGCTATTTGATTTACCTACGCTCTTCAGCGCACACATTGATTCTATATTTTTTGGGCCCAGTCTTATAATACTTATTTAGGGTAAATGTAGTGATGGGCCTACCCTCATCATCTAACACTGCTACGATTATTCAAAATATATGGAAACATAAATTCCAGTAACAAACGCAGACCCAGCAAAAGGTATCTTACAATTTTGTCATTTCATTTAAAATTCATTATTTTTCACTTAGTATTTATAAATTAACTATTTTATATAATGTTACAATTTTAATCAAGTTATTTGAATTTGTTTAAATATGTTAAATATTTTTGTTTTTAGAATAGTAAATAATTTCATTTAATATTAATGTTATTTAAAGATTCCATTATTCTCCTTAATATTATAATTAACTTTTAGTGAGGAATATCGTTTATTATAATGGATCCGATGCTTGAATTTATATCTAAGGGTAAATCAAAATTACAATTAGCTCAAGATGCAGTAGCCAATGATGACGTGATAAGATTACAAGAAATACTCCAAGATTCTAATATTAATGAAGATACTAACTTGGCAAATTCTCCTAAAGAAAATTTGTTAACTGTATGAATATTTAGTTACGCTATTATAATTATATCAAAGACAGCACGCCATTAATCGCAATGCGGATAAATGCTGTTTGTATCTCACAACGAAACTGAAATGGTCATGTTTTAAAAATTCAGATACAATTTACTGTCCAGTATTTTTGTGCTTTATTCAATGCTATATTCCAGTTTGCTATGAAGTATTTAAAACGGTTAACTACGACATGAAATTAATAATCGATAAAGCTCCAAAAAATTGCTCCTCATTCGATTTACTCAGGCTTTTGATTTGGCCAATTGATACAATTTCCAATAAGGTTTTGATGTTATAATCACAATTCATCACCTGATACTGATTCTTTATTAAACAGATTCAAGAAGAAAATGAGCTGAGCAATGAAATTGAAATGAGTAATAAAAACAAATTTAAAGATTTGCATAGTTTATTCGTGTTATCACGTGCAAAAGTGCGAGGAATTCTTCGAGATTGTATGAGTAAGTAAATTGCAATTGATTATAATTTGTGCAATCAAATGAATCAAATTGGATATTGAAATTATCCAGTTGGTCTGGAGTGCATACGTCTATGTGACGTTAATTAAAGGGAGAGAAATAATTCAACAAAAAACAGCATATCTGAATGGCAAATGTTTATACGAATTTTATGTATTACCATTTGGTCTCATCGATTGGAATAGTTTGAGTCTCAACTGACAGGTATTAATGCTCGACATATTCCACGTTAAATTATTTCAAGAGCGATCATAGAAATGTTTTGCTATATGCTGACGAAATAAATAATAATCTACAGGAGATAACATTAGAACTTTCCAAACGTTTCGACGTAAATAATTTTAAATCTTCAAATAGTTGTATCCAAAGTTTTTCAAAAATGTCACAATATCACTAGTAAATTAATATTTTGCGAGGCCGGATTAGTAAATGATAACTAAGAAATATAAACCTATCGATATTTACAACATCGACGAAACCGGTTATTCTTTAAATGTACACCATCGAGAACTTTGGTGATCTAATTTTTTAAAATGTCGATTTTTATAATAACATAAATAACCGGTGGCCGGACAAAATAGCATGGACATAATGGCACGTATATAATGGCACGGACAAAATAGCACGTACAAAATGATATGTACATAATGGCACGTACAAAATAGCATGTACATAATGGCACGTACATAATGACACGTACAAAATAGCATGTACATAATGGCACGTACATAATGACACGTACAAAATGATATGTACAAAAATGGCACGTACACAATGACACGTACAAAATAGCATGTACATAATGGCACGTACATAATGACACGTACAAAATGACACGTACATAATGGCAATGAGAAAATTGTAGGGTAAAATGATAATATATTATACTCGAATATCCAGCTTATCGTGACATTGAGGCAATCCGTGATTACATGAAATAACTTCATAGGTAGACTAAGAAGAGGAAGAAGAGGACCACCAAGATTCTCCTTGATATTCATTCAATTACTAAAAGAATTATCCAGCTGTTTCCCAAGCTAACCATATTTGATATTGAGAATTCATTCAACTGTGGAGTCAATTTTCTAGAGTAATTGACAAGGATAGGGTTGACAAAATGCGTTCAACAATGTCGTCGGTTTTGCGCATCCGACTACGACAAAACTTGCACGGAAACTACAGCACGAACAACACAGCCATGCAACTTCTTCGTCTTCAATTGGAACTGGAAACAACGGCTGGAAAGAAAAAAAACATCCACGTCAATTAGGTGTTGCATACTATTGTGACCGACTTCAACAACCGAAATCCAATCACATATTAGAAAGACATTGCTCGTGTTTTAAACATTAATATTTATTTTCATTTATAAAAGACTTTCGTTATTTTTAGAAACATTTTTAAAGAACCAACCAATAAACACTATTAACTTTATGTTTTTCCATCATATGTCAGTGCTATTTTGTCCTCATGGCATTTTTTCCTAGCTCCAAATTACCACTATGTATAATCATTAAAAAATAAAGTTACATATCCACTATTATTCAGTAGTGGACACCCAAAAAAAGTTACCGTCATGTCCATTATTGACAGGGTAAACCGTATATTTGTGAAACTTTCTCGAAAATAAAATTTAACAAAAATAATTATCGAAATACAAGTATATTTTGGAAAACTGATCAAATTCAAACCAAAGCAGAACTCGCACTGATATATTATATCAGTGTTTCCCAAAGTGAGTTTCCCCTATAGGGGGCACAAAAACATTTTCAAAAAAATTAATATATTTTACTTTTTACATATTTTTTATAACTAAATATAAAATTAAATAATTTCTTAATTATAATTATGTATTGATTAATATTTTGATTAATACTTTGATTAATATTATGATTAATATTAATATTTAATATTATTTTAATTTTCAACTAGAAAGGAAATTTATTTAATAAGCTATTATTATTATTATTATTATTATTATTATTATTATTATTATTATTATTATTATTATTATTATTATTTAATTATCAGGGTTTTAATTAATAACAAATTTAATCTCTTTATATTTTCAAAAGTGAGATAAAACAAAACTGTTTTAAAATTGTTCACTATTTGTTTGGAAATTACAAAACAAACATAAAATATTTAAAACTAAGATAAATGAAATACCTAATTTAATTGGGTCGTTTGGAAAAATTTTAATTAATTTAATAGTTGGGGTCACAAAACAAATAGTTTGAGAAGCTTGTGTTAGAGTGACGTAGCTAGAAGAGGGGCATAAGGGGGCATTTGCCCTCCCCCACCCTATTCCCCAAATAAATTATCGAACATAAATTTGGGATGAAATATTTTAATAAAACCTTTATTTTGGTTTTGTTATGAGAATTGTAAGAGAATAAAAAAAACAATTTATTTACATTTCTAAAATTGACCGGAAATTTGTTTGACACCAGGGGAATGGAAACGAATTGATTTTTTGTATAGAAATATTTCAAATAAATTCAGATCGAGGGGACAGAATTAAACTTTTCACTATCGTGAGTTCCAAATTTTCCGTCACCCTCTTTTCAAAATTCAAAATAACTGTTGTTGCGGAATTCCTGAATCAAATCTCGTTGATACACTCAAGTCTTGTTTTATTTCCTTTTGCTACTTGAAATTCTTTTTGTACTTTTTGATCAAGATGAAGAAACCTATTTGAACTAGGAAATCTTTACTGAAAGTAAAATAGAGTTGTTTGCATTCAACTAAAACTATAACAATCAATCCAAATATTTACTCAGTGCTATTTTTTTAAATTTAGCTTTTTAATTTTTTTAATTTTGTTCATTAACAAAAATCTTTAAAATTTAAAAATCTTAAAATGTTATGAATCAATATGTTGATAATTCTTGCCTTATGCAACAATTTAGGGTACCTTTCTGTCATATTTACGAAGGAATAATATGCCAATAGATCTAAATTTCGATATGTACCCAAATAATATAAATTTACGAAACAGCATGGAAAATAGAGATCAAACCCAAGTGAAACTTAATTGCAATAAAAATGTCCATTTGACTCGTCATTTAACTATGACATATAGATATCCATTGTTACTAATTGATAAAATTTCATAAAAATGCCACAAAAATCCGCTATTCTATAAGAATCGATTTTTGGACCAAGAAACAAGACAATCATATATAGAACTTTTATTAAATAGGATTAACAAATAGTTTGAAATCCATGAATCCCAACAAGTTAAAACAATTTTTAGAAATTATGTTACCTATTCAACAATTTAACAATTAACTGTTGAGAATGAAAAAATGAATGTAAGTTCTTTATTCAAAATTTAACTATTAAATAAAATTGAACGAAGATCCACGAAAATCGATTTAATTTGAATCAAGAGAGTAACAAAATTTTGCAAAAAATCGACAATAATCGAACAACAATGACAATCTGAACAAACGGGCACAGACGCGATAACACACAAAAAGCACAAACTCAATTCAACGACACACAAAATATATACACCCAACTCTTTTTTTACACGGTAGATACGTTCGAACGAAAATCGTGTAAAAAAAGACATGTTAACCATAGTAAAATTGAGGATGTGTTCTACAATTATAGAAAACCGTGTAAAATAGAAAAAGGAACCATTAGCTGTTCTAAAATACCGTTCAAAAAATAGTAAATCTTGAAACCATATTATATAAGTTTTGAATGGTGTAGTACAGGATGGCTGGGTGCATTATCGACGAATAAAAGTACTTTGAATTGAAGACCCTTTTGTTCCATATATTTTTAAACTTCAGGAACGAAGCATTCTTGGAACCATTTTGTAAAAAATTTTCCTGTCATCCACGCTTTTCTATTAGCCATCCAATGGACTGGCAGCTGTTTAATATTCTTGCCTTTCAAAGCTCGTGGCATTAATGACCTGTTGATTAACAGTGGCTTTAAAATTTTATCTCCAGATGCGTTACTACACAATAAAAACGTTACTCGATCCTTAGCGGCTTTTTTATGGTTCTGATAGTCGCTTCACTTAAACTAAAACTTTGCCAACAGATGTGGGACCTACGCCTCTTTCAAGACTGTCTAAAATTTTTATTTTAGTTTCCAAAGAAATGGCTTGTCGCTTCCGATTATTCTTCGTTGGTTTAGGCATCTTATTAATCGGCTATAATAAAAATTAAAATAAAAACACTTAATAAAAAATATTTAAATCTAAAAAAAATAACATTACCAGTTTATTAAAGCTTCCTTATGTAAGTAAAATTTTCTAAAAAAATATTTGTCAAAATAACAATAAAACAAAATTAAAACATAAAATTTTTTGGAAATAGTGTTAAACCGAATATTTCGTGCAAAAAAAGAAGATTTGTTCCTTTTTTGTGAACCATGTTATTTTAAAATCGTGTAAAAAAAGACCGTGTAAAAAAGAGTTGGGTGTATGTCGTCTGTACATGCTAATTTAAAACTATCAAAAAATATATACAAACATCCAGCCGAAAATCTATACAACTGGCTAATGGGACAAATAGAGTTATCCTTGTACAGAAAAATATTTCCTGTCTAACAATAAAGAGATTCTTTATAATTTGACGGAAAATTCACGCAATACTGGAGGGCAAAGATAACTCGTTCTAACTTTTCGACAATTAACACAATTGTTGCCACAAACAATTTCATATTTTTACATGCAAGCCACATCGTATCTAGGGTTTTTTATTTTAATATATTTTCTCAATTAACATTTTTGCATCGATATATCACATTCAAACCCTTTGAGAAGCCAAACATTACTAGTTAGCTTATATCTTCAACTGCCAGTTTATTACATGACTACAAAAATAATAATCGTTTTACGAGTTAACTCGTAGTTGTCGTAATAAATGAAGCATCATATACGGGGTTTTTCGTAGTTGGCGGCGAACATGTAATAAGAATCGATATTTGGACCAATAAACAAGAAAATCGTATATAGAAATGAAGTTTTATTAAATATCCAAGCCAAAATCAAATATTACCTAATTGCTATTTAATCAAATTGATAGAAAATTACTTTGGTTGATAACAAACTAGTTTGAGTGTCAGATAATAATGCGGATATTAATAATCCAAATAAAAAATTGGAAAACAACGTAAAATGTAACCAAGAGCCCAATCAATTTGTGCTTCTTGCTATCATCATCTTCATCATTATATCTAAATTTCTAGAACTGATTAAACATTCTACAAATCAATCCGAAGCTTAGAGATATGGATTTTTTGTATATCAAGAAACATTTGTATAATGAGATACAATTATTTATTGAGTCATAGGTTAAAATAACTAAGAAAAAGAAAGAGAAAAAGAGGAAAATGTTGTTTTATAGGAAATTTGTAAGGTTATATTAGAATACTTCACCTTAACAATAACGTCAAAACTGAATTTAATTTATCTTAAATTATAAATATTTTAGCAAAATGGAACAAATACCCGAGACTCTTCTTTAAATTTGGGAAGAGAGTAGTCGCTAAACGCGAGATCTGGGTTATGAAGAGGGTGCTTAAGTAATGTCAATTTAGCATGCTCAATCATAGCTCAATAATTTCTGATATCTCTTTTTCTTTGTTGTTAGAAAAGTTGCTGTGTTATTCGGCATTAATTTTTAATGATTCGTCAACGCTCTTACTATACACAGAGATGGAAAGCATGAGCATTGACAGTAGAAAGTCCTTGATCTTATTTTGATCTTATTGATCTTATTGTATCAATGATATTTAAGTTTGTCACACTATTTTGTCTCCACGTCGTCTTCGGGGTCTTTTTTGTTAACTTGGTTTGCTTCAATTATTCGTTGGGTATATGATGCGTGTGAATCAAGTTCGATGCATTGGATTTCTCTAAATTTGCCATTCTTTGGTATAGGTCGCTTCGATATACATCTTCAAAAACACTGCTAATTTTTAAGACTTCTTTACTCTCGAATCTCAGTGATAAGATCATCTTGCACTTATCGAGACGGAAAAGCTGCTTTCTTAGCTCTTTTGATTTCTGAGGGGTAAAGAACGTTCTGTATCCAATTCCGCCTGGGTCATGTTCAATTGTGCCTGTATCTTGGTAATAACATTGTTTTAAGACTACTGAAGAAGTAAGTTCTAAATGGTAGGGTTTGTCATGAAATGAAGTGTTACTAGGAACTGAATCAGGATTTTTATTATAGAAATTTAAATTTAAAAACTAATTTGTGATTGTTTTTGGGGAGATCCTTTATACAGCACGAATCCAAACGAAATAAAATAATTAAAATTAGTATTTAAAGATCCTGAAAACCAAAATGAAAAGAAAATACCTTTTATTGGAGAAAATCTGAAATACAAATAAATCTCGATTAAATTATTTAAAATTATATTTATAGAAATATAGAAGCGGTCTGTTGACCACCAATTTAAGAACCACTGCTGTAAATAATAAAGTAATAAAAATCATATACTTTATTTTATTTACTAAACATCTGATAATCAGTTGAATAGAAATAACTCATTATTAAATTACTGCATGCAAATGACATTAAATTTTCATCGAATCCTAAGCATATGTTTCAAATCTATATAAGTATTTTAAAATTTGAATTATTTACTAATTTGTTTATCTTTCGTACTTTCTTTACTTTTATTAAGTCTACCAACACCAATATATTGAATATTGAACTACTCAATTCTGAGCGTAAAATTATATACATAGATGTTATGGTAAGTTTCACTAAAGCGCACTGATTTCCAGCAACGATCTGTATTATTTCTCACATTTCTCAACTCAACTCCAAATCGGATATCTAATAGTAGAAAAGATTAAAGCCATAGAAAATTGTTCTGACTTTAACATAATTCAAAAAATATTAAAAAGTTTTGTATCAAAATATTTTCTAAACTAATAACATACTAATAGGGTATATCTTCTCTTCACTTACAATTTAAGATTGTTTCTTTGCAATTTTCAACAAGAGCTAATAATAAATCTAAATATTTGCGGGTCAATATAAACAACCCTGGCACAAAAGAGATACAGGACACATTAGAAAAGACCAAATTATTCTCCTAACGTGAAAACATTGATAACTTGTCATGATTAACTCATCCAGTGCATCAAAAACAGAACCAGGAATTAAAACGTACATTGGTAAAAAAAATACAGTCACTGCAAAATCCCAACTTTTACAAGATGAGTTCAAAATTTGACTTCCAAAAAATTATCTAATAGTACAATCATTTCAACAACATTCAGCTCGCTTAGAGTTACAACCTTTTTATTAAATAAAATGATCATTTGATAAAATTATTTTAAAATAAGTTAAAAACATAAAAAAAGGCAGTGCCGAAAAATTATGTTAAATAGAAAACAACGCAGTGATCTATATTCTAAAAGAATAAAGATAAAAAAATTGTAAATAACAAATCAGGGGTGAAGCAGTTAACATATTTTAATTATTTTTCGAATAATTTTAAGACCGAAAATTTTAATAAACGAAATATATTAATGATATCCATAGATGCTTAAAATAATCAAATCTGATGCTGCGTGTTGATCAATTCTGGTAATAATAAGTATGCGCTATGTTGGACTTTATGTTCTTCTCAATTATTATTTGTCTGATTGTTGTATTAGCGGTGTATCTTTTGATCTGAAATATCTGAATAAGGTCCCAATCTTGAAACATCTGAAGATACGAATTTCGGACATTAAAATTCTTTACCCCAAAAAGCTGAAAAGTTACATGCAAACATCTATTTCTCTCGGCTTGGGGTAAATGATTAACATCAACATAAACAAGTAAGGAATACAAGCTTGAAAGTCATCAATTAAGCTAATTTGAATAGATAACGCTCAGCTACCAAAAACAAATTAAATTTTATTCAGAAAAAATTCTTGCACATCCTTAAAGAAAATAACTTCATTTTTCATGAAATTGTTACAATTTAAAATTGTCACCATTATAAATTAGAATTAATTTTTGTAAATTAAATTGAAAGTTACAGATTTAATCAGTTTGAATAGGCTAAATTTAACATTGGTCCATTTACATGCATTCTAGAAATTCTAGAAATTTTAAAATCAATGTTTAAAAATTTATTTTATTATTATTTTTTAACATTCTATTTTTCAAACTAATATTCAAATCTCCTATAACACGACAGATGGGTTCTTATGAAATGACGTGTTATATAAGACTCAGAACTAGTACAAAAATAAAGTTAGGTTCAAAAAATTTATTAAATATAAATATTTTTTTAACTCAATACCAATATTTTTATTTTTTGCAACTTCTGCAATTTTTAAAAATATGACTTTACATGAACATAAACAATTTTCCAATACCACATTGAAGTTTTTGTCTTCTTCCAGCCAATGTTCTGCTTTAAAGAAAAATGATTCTAGACTTTTAGCTAAGCTTAATGCATGCTGGTATATTTCAATGTTATTTTATTAACTTTACAATATTCACTACTGATGTGTAATCCTGAGAATCGATTTTACTTTTAACTTTTAATGACATTTTCAGCAAATTCGCTTCCCCAATTTTTTTCATCAATAAAAATTGAACGTCCTGAATATCTATATAATCAAAACTATCGTTTCAATCGATCTAGTAAATTCTAATATTACCAATTTCATTTTCTGACGAAATACTTTTTTCTAACGTTGTTTTAGTACTTTCTACACTTATGTGTAAACTTTCCAAAGTCTCACAAATAAATAATCTAATCGCATTCGAGTGAATGTCCACGTTCCGGGTTTCTGGTAACCCCTGAATTTTTAATTAATAATTACTATAATAATATCTTTATAAAAATAAGTTGATAAATTAAATCAAGTTGGACAAATTTGCTTATTTAAATTCGTTAAAATAAAATTTATTGACGCGATTTATTCCGTTAATATAATTTAGTTGAAATCCATGCAAAAGGTCAACCGGTTTCAAACTACTTTTATTTAATCAATCAGTTAAATTTACCCCAAAGATTGATTTATTATATGGCTTATTCTGATGTATGGCCATCTTGGAACAGAAATGAAACAAAGTCGTATCGTGGACGACCAAGATTACCTGACGTTGACTTTATAATTATGAATTAACCATCTTGATTCTTAACTTTATTAAATTTTTGACATTTTTAATAAAACTTTTATTAATACATTTTATCCGAATTTTTAATTAATTATTTCATATTTAAATTTAAAATTATTGATTTTGAAATCGATAAATATATTAAAATATTTCTTCACCAATGATTTTTTTTCAATTTCTTTATTTCTTTTATTATCTATCAATGTTATGTGAAATATTGATCGTTAATTGATAAAAGAAATTGAATTCAAGTTGTATTGATATTTTAAATATAGAGATACCATATTTGTGTCTTCGAAATCAGAACTCCTTATAAATAACATATCTCACGCTTCAAATTTAGAACCAGTTAAAGAACCCAACGAATAAGATAAATTGTCTAAGAGCTGCAGATTTCTTACTGCCAAAGAAATCAGAAAATATTAATATGATTATTTATTTTTTTGTTCATTTTTGATCTTCTTTTAAGAATTTTATTTATTCTCATCTCGACTATTAAGCAATATTTAATTTTCCAATTAAAGTACAAGTTTATAAGTGATACTGAAAATTTGTGTTAATTGCCTAAAAGTATTGACCAATTATCAAATTGAGCACAAATGAATTTCAAAAGTCAGAAAAGGCTGTCGGAGTATGAAATTATCTCCTATTAATATTTTGCCATAAAGATTTAAAATTCCTAGCTTTTTAATTGTGTATTGTATAAAACATGCACATTCACCAAATTGAAATTGAAATTACTTCGTCAGCATTAAGTGACGTAAATTTAATTAAAAACAGTTTAATTAACATTATTTTAAAATCTACAAGAACAAAATATTAGTACTTTGTAATAAGTTTCTAATTAAAAAATTAAATTATTTCACTAGGAAAAGGGTAATAAATATAAATAAATAAATATAAATAAAAATATTTCAATTATTATTACTGAACAAATAATTTGGAATTTAGGAAAACTATTTTATTGAAAGCTAAAATTTTCCATTAAAATTAATTTTAATAAATATTTAATAATTTAATATGATAATGAATAAATATTTGAATACAAAAATATAAAATTACTCAAATTCAGATTAATTGCAACGAAAGGAATAATGAGTAGTGACGTTTTTTATACGTTAACTTCTGATATGTTTTGGTAGTTGAGAAGATATCATAATGACAACTAATCACCTATTAACCGACGGATATAGAAATGAAATAAAAGGGAAAGTAAATGTTGGTAGTGGTGGAGAAAATCAAAACATAATCTCAAATATTTTGGTAAGGGATAATTAACGGATTTAAGGAGAATTCTAAATGAGAGACAGAATAATCGACAAATAAAAGTAGTTATGTGAAAAAGCTGATTAGGAAGAAGACAGAAAGGTTTTGGCGAAAAGATGGAGCAGTCCAATATTTAAGTGACCAATATATTTGTTCGAACTCCGAATCATTAATCTACTTAAGAAGTGTCACTAGCCTATAAGGTTTGCAACGCAAATTAAGTAATTGCCATTCACCATGTCCTGTTCATTCTGTTGGCGTATGTGGGGAAAAGAAAATACGCACGCCTTTCCGTTACACACACCATGCATCATTACTCCGCTCCGACGCTCCCCATACATACTCCAAATGATCATATACATATTCCCACGCATGAGCCCGTGACTGTGTTCCACGTTGGTGCTGCTCACACGGGTTGGAGAGGGTTAGCAGGTGAGCCCCTACCTTAGGACTACTCCTAACCCTTTCTCGGTTCGGGTTCCATGGTGCCTTAGAAGGTCTTACCCGGCTCTTTCCACATCATTCAGTCCGACCCTGGTCCAAGGGGACGACCTTGTATTGCTACCTACATCCGACATCATCCCTTTGGTTCGTATTTACTTCAACATCATACATGTCAAAATCAATCACCAAGAGACAATGAAATTGTATTAAACTCATAACAAATCACTACAAATGCTCAAGCACTGTTTCAAATTTAAATGTTCAGCATTTGTAAATACTCGGGTTCGCTTCAGAACCCTGCAGGAAGCAAGGCGAATTCAAAGCGATCAATCGAAGGGTTCTCCGTCCGCAAGTATTTCGTCGATATCGACCGGCAGTCGTTGGTTAGCAATGTACTTAATACCTTCTGCCGGAATTACACGGAAAATTTCCTTAGTTGGGATCGAATGGCTGGAGGATATTTCTTTTATGGTAGATTGGGCTGCAGATAGTGACGCCTCGAGTGCGGCCATCGCATCTCGGCGTTTCTGATTTTTCTCGGCCCGGGTTGGCCGTTTCCGTTTGCGAGATGACGGAGGGTTGTCAGTGTGCGTGGTGACGACGGGTGCCACTAGGATTGGAGCCAGGATGGGATCGGTAGGTCCACCTACCAAGGGTTGATAACCCGATAATGTTGGAGCCGGAACGGGTGGTAGATATGAGCCATGCCCTTGGCAGCTTGTTGTGGTTGATTGGGACATTTGATGATGAAGGGGGAAGACATTCGTTTTCTCTATGACGGGGAATTCCCGTACCCGCTTGGCTAGTTCCGCCTCCGTATAAACCTTGTGGAGGGCTTCTGATTGGGCTTTGATTGTAAGCCGTTGGCAACGGCTCTCCTCCAGCAAGCTATCTCTACAATGCTCTAGCCGCAATATTTTATTTCTCTCTTCCTTCATTTGTGGCGGGGAGAACCACGTTCCTTCGTAAAGATCAATTCGTTTCTTTAGAGCCCCGATATACAGATGAAGTTGCGCGATATCTGCGTTTTTATCTGCGCAGGAGAAACATGGGCGAAGAGTTTTCTCAGCAGTGGTAGGAGTAGTCATCTAAAGAATGAGAAGTCCTTTATTTACATCATTAAAATTCTTTCCCCTATTTATTTTTATAACGTGAGCTTTATCCTACCACATATGCATACCATCAGGATTATCTCCCGCATTCATACCTTCGCCATCACTCAATCCCTTCAACCCTTAAACATTCAAATCAACTCACCCCATCGTTCGTAATCAAAAGAAAATGAGAACCATCAAGCGTCCTTTCTTTACTTATATTAATCTTGTGCCTAGGTTCCTGGGTCGACAATTATCATCTAATCGTAAATGTTAATTCTTACCACCGATGCTTATTTTCACCGTTATTTACTATTACCTATTAAATGTACATCTACTCCCTTGCTTTTATTTCTCATGGAGTTATGCATGTTTTAGTTTAAAGAAAATAGTTCCATACTGTTGATGTACTTTGCGCTGTATTAAGTTAAAACGAATTTGTTAAAACTATTATAAGTATCAATTTCCCTCATAACTTATAATTTAATTATTTAAATTTTCGCATTTCATGTTGTCATAACGACGTATATCTGTATGTAGTTGTGTACTGGTTTCAGACTCTACCTGATGTGCGCTAATGTGTATTATCTCGTTTTACTCAATTATCGCTGTCCTCTCCTAACGACTTCTAGACATTGTCTGTTAGTGTACTTTGATCTCGTCGTTTATTTATGCATGCCCACTAACACATTCTACTATGACGCAATGATGACGTCGACTCACTCACGTCCCTTGTATTAGTGGATTTATCTGTGTGTGGGTTTGGGTTTACTCATCTCAGTTATAGAATTGTTAGCAGATGGACTAGACGGATGGAAGATAATGAGTCAGGCTTATAGAAGTAACGACTGTTATGATTTCAAGATTGCCCAAATCTGTTATCGGTTAACCAAAAGATGGATTTAACTCCTATCTCTCTCATGGATATTAACCATTCTCAAAAACTAATCGTCTCATCGACTCGGCGCATGTCGTTCCACAATCGAACCTTTGACATATCTTATCTACACTACTTGCTTCTCTGCGATAGTCGTTTCTCGATCAGATGGAAAATTTATCGATAATTTGTTCTAAAGGGTCGACGATAATTTCCTTTAGGACTGTAGTAAGTACCTATGATTAATTAGAACTCTGCTGTTTACTTTTCCGTCAGGGCGAATTCTTATCGATGACAGCAGCTAATCGAAGGTCGATAATTAAGCCTCCTCCACGTCAATAACATACCACCGCGATGGGTTTAATCGCTAACGTTCTCTCAATTTGTTAATTTTTGGAAGTACAGAATGCTCCAGATTTTTATCATTCATCAAAAAACGCAAATGGACGTTTGATTATCAGCGAGGATCAAGAATTCTATCACTCTCAATGATTAGTAGGCATTCACGTTCTGACCAAAAGAAGTAACCTAGCTCTGAATTGAATATGACCGAACTCCAACTTTGATTAAATATCGGAAGTTATCGTCGAGCTCATAGAATTTTCAGTCAGCATGTTGCTGGCATCGAGACAGTATCACTCAGAAGTTTCCTCAATAGAAAGCTTTCGACGGCAAATTTTTGGACCTCACTCGATGAAAGGATCCTTGACTCGGTTCGTTCTCTCTCACAGGGTTTCCTCACCCCTCACAACCCACCCAAGGATAGTACGCATTTCTGCCCACTGCCCTTGGACCGGTGTGAAGGACAACTCGACCCGACTTAACTCACCTCATTCTCCAATAAATGTGCAAATGATAAAATCTAATTTTCTGTCGAACAAATATGGAAATAATGAAATTAAAAAGGATTCAATTAAATAAATGTTCACCTGGCGACCACGCCATTTGGATTCCGGGTATGATGACTCTTGCTATCGTAAATTTTTACATTCATTAAATAACCATTGTAGTGCCCAAGTTCATGTAGATCCTTGGCAGGTTTTGTCAATTCAATTCCTGGGTATTCATATTCATAAGTTTTCTCCGAAATGCATACGTCATCCAGCCGCATCATACCCGAGCTCCAGAGGACGTCGTCGCCAGCATCATAGAGAGAAAGCAACATCTTTTGTTTTTAAATATAAATTTTATTGAATCATAAAACGTCTTTTGATATTAAATTCATAGTAAACATTAAAGATATCATACTAAAAATCAAACATAATTTACCAAAATTCTCAGAAGGTGTCGAAATGCAATTGAAGTATTTTCTTTACTAAGTGTTATGTCGAGTGATAGGTATGTTTCGTAATCGTTTTCCGCTGTCCTGATAAGTTTATAGTTCAGTGATTGAGTCCTTGAAGTCGGTAAGCTATATCCGTGGAATTAAAGTGAGGTACATTTCTAATTTTCCACGTTATATATATAGTTTTTTCCGTCCAATCAGGACGCGATTTGCTTGTAATATTGTTATTTATTATTATTTATGTGTTTTTTATTATAATACCTTGGATTTTAACAACCCTGCTTATTTTTATTATTATTTTATTTATTTTCCTATTTTTTTTTTTATTATTTTTCTCCTATTTTTCTCTGGTTTTTGTGCCATTTTATTGTAACTTCATTTTTTGTTTTAATTAGACTTATGAATGATTTTATTTTTATTTTGTCTTTCCTTAGTTTTCGTTTATTTTTCTTAAAATTTTTGCTATTTTATTTCTCTTTTACTGTTGCGCTTATTGGGTGCTTTCCTTCTTGTCCTATTTCCCCCTTAAAGGTTCTGTGATTTTATTTAGTTATTCTTATTTCTTTATGGATATTTAATTTGTTTCTTCCTATGTTTCGTGTAGTTTCTATATATTTTATGTTATTTACTCTATCCCTTGGTATTGCCTCTTTTCCTTTCCTCGGTTCATTTTTCGACACCTCCGAGCCTGGCCCAACAATTCAAATACAAAATTTAGCTGATCTTCCTGATTGAATCTTTCTTTTTCCTATTGTTTCTCTTGTTTTTGATTTTATTTTATATCATAATATCTATTATACTTTTGGTTATATATTCCAAGAATTATGACACTCTCATTCTGGTGTTCCGAAATTCAAACAAGAAGTAAATTTTTAAAATGTAACCTTATTTTTAATTATTCATACAGTATAGGGTTATGTATTGAATAGCATATCGGGTAAATAGCCTCCATGGGTTTGCCGGTACACAAATTTTCCATGACCTCCTTATTTTTAAAATCAAATCGCTGTACAATATTTTAACAATATTTAAACGAATTGCCAAAAATCAATTAAAATATATTCGGTTCACAAGAGTATTAACCAAAAACACACGTTCACTATCACCTTCAGGTATATACAATCCAATTAACAACTCTGAACACATCCTAGAATTGAAATTGGCGTAGAATAAATTATCCGATTACTCTACTCATTAGGTACTTACAGTCGAAGCCAACAATGTAATTTTTATTTCCTGATATTTATTGTCTTGCATATTTTCATTCCCATTGCATTGACAATTTATAAAACAATGAATTTCATTTCGGCTGCAATATGCTTATTAAACACATTTTAAAGACTTTAAAGGAAAGGCATTTGGTAATTAATTCCTCATCTATACTCAGATTAGACTTACCCGTTAAAATAGTCAAGAATGCGTTGTACTTAATAAAGAAACAACTATTGATTTAATCAATAATTTCCTTTTATGCAATAAGGTGTTCGAGTTGAATGACGCCAGTGTATATGAATATTCCAATATTTCGTATAGCCATTGATGAAGCACTTTCTGAAAACTTCATTACAGCCTTGTAACATGCAAGGATTAATTAATTATTAACCTTCATAATGAGTTATCTCAACAGTCATTTTTGACAAAACATATAATCGCTGTTTCTTTGAATTTTCTTACTTTGTTTTCTTTGTTTATTTTATTCTATTCGTCTTAAATTTATATTTATTTAAAATTACATGTATCATACTATAAGCCTTCATGTAAATGGTAATAAAAAGTACTATTTAATTGACAATAATGACATAATGCGGATAATAATACACATCAAATTGTTGTTAGTCATTTCTAAAATAACTTAAATATAATAGTAGGCCAGGAGTGCGCAACCTTTTGCTATATGTCTGTCGCGTTGAATCTTTTTATTTTCTTCACGGCGCTAAGATATTTTTGTTATTAGGTTATTGAAAGAAAACTGTTTTCAAATCACAGGCTTTTTGCACATCAATCGTAGCTACACGATTAACAGCTGAGTCAACCTCGTTCATAACCACTTCTTATTTACACCACATACCATTGTTCAATTTCATTGGCTATTCTCTTCTACATGTCTCTGTCAGCTTGGCTGTATTTGATGAAAGCTGATGACATGAAATTTATATGTGGTGTGTGTATCAGTTTGACACCTGTTGCTCAATTCATATACTGATTCATATACTCAGACAGAAGCAAACAACAAAATTATTAACATTGCCTCAGTTTTAAAATGATCGTATAAAAATAAATTTAATAATTAATACACACGCGGCTGCCAACAATTAGATCATTTGTTTACGGCCGCCATTTCGGTAGGTAGTTGTGAGCTCGCTGGCAGAGCTTTCTGATAAGCTAACGACAAGCATGAATCATGCGAGTGATGAATCGCCAATGATATGACTCACACGTGTTTAAAGGATCGTAATTTTTTAATTTAAATAATTTATTTTGTTATATTCTTTTAAATTTAAACAATTAAATTTTTCATAAAAACATTAAAAATTAATTTTTTAAACTTATTAAATAAAAACTAAATAAAATAACACCAATCAAAAATGTTTATTATACAACATAAAACCATTAATTTTTCTGTAATTCCGAATCTAACAGCCACAGGCATCGCTCTCGTAAGCTTCTCAATTGTCGGTATATCTTTATTAAATGATTCCGATATATTTCTTCTGTTGTAATTATTATTCAGAACGGGATGATCTCCGGATAACACTGTATGAGATCCGACATAGTTTTCAGATAAAGCAATTGTATCTTTCCAATGAGAATATACATTTATTAATCTAAAAAAATTGAATACCATAAATCGAAATTATAACATTTCCAGTTAGAGTTGACATTTTGAGTTATAAAACAAATTTATCATAGTCGATTATCGTAATTGGAAGGATTTTTCAGCCAATCGCATATATTTCAGATAACAAATTATCAACCAATGAAATGAAATTTAAATTTATAAGTCCTAACACAACAATTTTCCCGCTACTGAAAAGTTAATACACAAAGGGTTACATTTTAATAATCTCATAGCTGGAAATAATTCAGGTTCGAACATGCACTATTTATGTTTATCAAAAACTTTACTCTTTCGCAATCTATTCAGGCATGTCTCGCACCACTTGCACTGAATATGAAGTGGTCGATCTTATGACTAGTGACAGTTCTTTAACTTTTGTAGTCTCAGTGTAACCTCAGTGTAATGGAAAATTTATTGAATGAGGATTCATTTTAAAGAATTTTCAAAGGGTTTTTTGATACGCGCGCGGGGAATATTATTATTATCAATATAATGACATGATTATTTAGGTAGTTAACAATAAAACCAGGGCTGTGGAGTCGGAGCTGGAGTCGGAGTCCGGAGTCGTGCATTTTTGGGGAGTCGGAGCTGGAGTCGGAGTCGAGTTAACAGAAGCGACTCCGACTCCGAGTAAAATTTAAAATTTTAAGAGGAATTTTCAACATTTATAGGATTTTGTATAGCAATTAAATTATCTTTTTCAGAATTATTTAATAAACAATTTTACCTTTTGCTTTTCTAAGAATCTCTAAGAATATTTTTAAAAAACGGTTGTCAGACAGGTAAATATAAGAAAATTACAAATAATTCTAAAACCCATATAAATTTATTATTATCCTAGTTTAATTTTGGTATAAATACATGCTGATCTTAATTAAAGAGCATTAGTAATTTTTTTAAAATAAACTAGACAACAACTGAAATTATTAATAAATACCAAACTACATCGTGAAATTTTTTGTTGTAGGGAAGTTAAATAAAGTTTTTTTTGTGTGCATTAAAAACGTAAGTTGTGTTTAAATTATTTATTTGCAATTACTTTAATAAGTTTCGAGTTTAATAGTATTGTTTTTAATATTTGCAGTTAAAAATTTAGTATTTTCAAAGGCCTCAACATGGATAAAAAATTAAAATCGGCATTACTTAAGCATTTTTCAATTACATCAGATGGGAAATTCTATGAATGCCCATGTCATCATATAGAAGGTGATGAAGAACAAATGTGCAAAGTACAATTAGCAACTGGCAGAATATCAAATTTAAAACGACATTTGCAGCGTTATCATCCGAAAGTACTAGAAGTAGATAAGGCAAATACTAAACCGAAGACCGCTACACCATCGTCCTCCGCATCAAACTTATCGGAACCCAGATTATCCAAATTCTACATTAGCGATAAAATTAGTGTGACAATGACAGCAGAAGGCTTCAAAACTGCCTTAATAAAAATGGTGGTTCAAAACAGTATATCGATATCATTTTTTTCACAGCCAGCATTTTTAGAATTAAATGGTGAAATGGCTAGTAAACTTAAAGTTTCTTTAGGAAGAGAAAGTATTAGAAAAATAATATTAGATGAGGCTGAAAAACAAAGAAGTTATCTTATAAAAAAATTAGAAGGCAATTTTGTTTTTATTAAGATGGATGGATGTACTCGGCATAGAGTAAACTATATTGCAATTAATGTCCGCTTTAATAATAACAAAGAAACTATAACTCAGACCTTGGCAGTGAAAGATACTCAAGCTCATCACACAAGTGAATACCTAAAAAATATATTGGAAGAAATTCTAAAGGACTTTAAAATTAAAAAAGAGCAGATTTTATGCATAGTAACGGATAACGCTTCAAATATGCTAAGTGTTACGGGGAAATTAAATCAGGAAAATGAAGAGGTGTCGGTTACGGAGGACAATTTTGATGCAACTGAACTCTCAGTAGAGCAAAATAATGAAGACTTGGATGATCTCTGTGAAGAAGTATCCAAATCATTTTATATTCAACATATGAGATGCGCTGTGCATACATTGCAATTAGCAATACGAGATGGCTTAAAAAACCATGATGCAGCAGATATTACTATGAAGTTGAGACAAATGGCTGTCACAGCGAGAAATCCTAAAATAGATGCTATCTTAAAGAGGCGCGCTGGGAAAGGTGCGATTTTAGATCAAGCTACACGTTGGGGAAGCACTTACCTTATGATAAAGCGTTTGCTTGAATTAAAAGGATTTTTTGCAGATATGGATAATTCAAATCTTTGTCTAAATGAAACCGAATGGGAACAAGCCGCAAGATTAGAAAATATTTTATTACGTCCATATATTCTGACGAAAAAATTACAAACTGAAGATATAACTCCTGGGACCTTCTTTTTTGAGTGGAAAAACTTAATTTATCAGTTGTCCCGCACTGATGAACCGATTTCCAGTGTTATTATATCTTCCATGAATAAAAGGGAACTACTGCTTTTGCAAAATGAAATTTTATTAGCCGCTATTTATATTGATCCAATAAGCCGAATATTACTAAATGACCTTCATATTGCAAAAGCCAAAGAAACGCTCTATCAAATCACCGTTCGCATCAAATGTTTTCCGGCACTAAATCGTGAAACACAGATCGAGCATTTTAACATCACCTTCAGTCAGGAATCAGTTTCTTCCAGTTCAAATGAAGATGTGGATTTTGAAAAATATTTAAATCAATTGGATCTTATAAAACGAAAGCGATATAATGAAAAGGAACCAGATACAGAAGAGCAGAAGTTTAAAAATGAGTTTTTTACCGCTTTGGAGGAAGTTGAAAAATATGATCGATCATCGAAATTGAAAGTCCAAGAAGCTATCGAATTGTAACCGCTTTACCGCCAACGCAAGTCAGTGTCGAAAGATTGTTCTCTGCTCTGAAAATAATTAAGTCAGACCTGCGTGTATCGCTTAAAGAAGATTTGATTGAAGCAATTTTATTTTTAAGAAATATATTTTAAAAATTAAAAAATTATGATCAAAGAATAAAACAATATAATATTTTAAAAAAGATTTGTTTTGTATTTAACTTATTTTTTGCTCATTTTTTAAAAACCTAAATTTAATAGTATTAAATAAAAAAAAAGATCTTATACATGTTAGACCTAGGTCGGAGTCGGAGTCGAGTCCATTAAAAAACTTGAGTCGGAGTCGGAGTCGGAGTTGGTCCATTTTGATACGACTCCACAACCTTGAATAAAACACATATTGTATGGAAGACATATTCTATATAGTTTAATTAATATAAATCACACGTCATATTTTGGGATAGGAAAATTGTCTTTGTGTAAAATGCAATAAATAAGGGATTTCTCACCAACTTTTAAGGGAAAATCAAAAATGTTCCAAGTAACGCAACAAAGTAAGGGGACACTCCTTGGAGAAAAAGCCAGGTACCTACGGGCTAAATTGGACAACGATGAGAAGCGGTTCATATTCAACCACAACGAGATGATCCAATGAGTTTCTATTATCGTGGTTTGTTTGATTCGAAACTGCAAACAACGAGTAAACCTATTGTGCATATGTTGGAAGAAGGGTCATCGAAAACTTCGAGCGTAAATATATAAGCAGAAAACAGATAAAGAAAAAATAGAAGGAAATTTATCAATCGTTAATCAATCCTAATGTTGGGCTAAACACTGAATGAGCATAATACGTCTCTTGTTTTCTGTAAGGAGAGCTAGAAACATTGAAATACCTAAATATGAAAAAGAAAATAAAAATTAAGAATGAAATAAAGAAATGAGATAGATAAAATAACAATAAATAATAACCAAAGAAATTTAACAAAATAAATAATCACACAAAATCGGAAACCAGAATCATAGGAATTGAGTTACAAAAAAAGGGAATAAGGGAAATAAATAATAAAAATATGAGAATTAGCCAAA
Organism: Schmidtea polychroa; assembly: GCA_959609185.1. Taxonomy (NCBI): domain Eukaryota; kingdom Metazoa; phylum Platyhelminthes; order Tricladida; family Dugesiidae; genus Schmidtea; species Schmidtea polychroa. The sequence goes on from CAUHTR010000279.1 coordinate 27,250, forward strand.
ATAAAAAAAACAGAAAAACTTTAAATTAAAACAATTAAAAATAGAATCAAAAACTAACAAATAAAAATCCAAGCGTAAAAAATTGAAAAATAATCAATTAAAATAAATTAGACCAACTCTAACTCAGAAACTATATAAGTGTTGGCCCAGGAGAAATACGTGTGTGAAAAATTCACAAATTATATATTGGTTAATCATCTTTAATTTTTTTTCTTGTTAAGTAACAGGTTTAGCATTGAAGAGACAACCAAATGGTTGGGAAGATTAGAACAAAAATAATAATAAATAGGATGAGGAAAAAATCAAAAATAACTAATTAAATAATAGAAAATAAAAATTAGTAACTAAAGTAATAATTCAAAGAAAATAAGTAGAAATTAATAAGAAAAGACACCAAAATAGAGCATTTATCAAGATTAAAATAAAATGTTTTCTGTATTTTCCGAAGTTAAAACATGATGCTTGTTAACAAATGTCAAACCACCTCGTATTCTTCCCTCATAAAAATTGAAAATTTCCATATCCTGCTAAAGTTCTATCAGCTCTTGTAACTCTTTTCATGAGTGCTGATGCCTATGATATACCAGGAATGCCATAGAAATTCAGAGGTTCAAGACCATTGTAAGCAATGGCATTTGCACGGAATTGTTGGAAATAATCAGCCAATAGAAATACATCTAATTTAAGATAAGTTAACATGTAGTCCAAAAGATTATAATTCTGCCGAGTCCAAATTTTTTGGATAGTAGCATATTCATCTGCCGTAACACCATCCCAAATTGGTGGCCATTCAAGAGTAGATTATAGAATTTCTAATGAAGTAGCAAAAATATAAGGGAAAATGCCCTTACAAGTCATAATAGAACCTCAAAAGCAGATGATGTCAAAGGAAGATCCGACAGAGTTTTTACAGCCTTTGCAAAAGAACAATTAACAAATTACATACAATCGATAAAACGAACAGGAAATTTTTTGATATAAGAGATTAATGATATAAACTTTTCAGTGCTAGTAGGGAAAATTATCAAGACCAAGTTTCAAAATATGATGAAGGTCATACCCCCTCAAGTTATGAAAAACTACAGAAAGCTGTTTTTGAATTCGCCGAGAAATATTAAATTTACTACAGGCAGCACCAAGATACTTGCCAGAGAAATGATCATGATCTCGAACTTTGCGAATAATAGATTTTTTACAAACTGAAAGCACAATTTTCGGCCCAAGTCATAGTTTTTAGAGGTGTTTTGCCATGAATTTCATAATAAGGGATAACTATTGTGTCAGCAATCTCTTCAATCTTACACAAAAATTATAATATGATTTTGTATTTGTGTAGTTGTCAATTAGTAAAAGGCCTGCGGATATTGGATAATGTATTTAAACAAAGTTTTTTTTACAGAATTAAATAAAGAATTCTATTTTATAGAAATAAAGTAATTTTTTTAATCAAATTTCAGAAATCCGCAAATTACAAATGGTGGGGTAATTGTTTTTGCAATATTTTCGATTTGCAAGTTATTATTTGTAGGAAGAGTGNGGAAATCCGTGGAAAACCTTAACGGATGAATTTGAGGCTATGCAATTCAGCTGAAAAGATGATTGTATATGCTTCAAAGCCGACTTTCAGGAAATCAATTAAAATTGCTGATGACCTGATTGCTGCACATCTGTATAAGGATTCTATATGTTTAGACAGGCCTAGCTACATTGGTCAATCTGTGCTAGACCTGTCTAAACTGAGGATGTACCAGTTACAGTATATCGAATTGGCTAAATATAGAAATGAATTTAACTGTGATATTAATATCGTTGCCGGCGATACTGACTCCTTTTTTCTTGAGGTTAGGCACTGTAAGCTTGACACTCTTTTGCCGGCAATGATTCGTGACAATCTTTTAGACACTTCCAACTATGACCCGGCACATCCCTTATACTCTAGAAACCTTGATTCTGTGATAGGTAAATTTAAAGATGAAAGTAAAGGTCTAGGGTATAAGGAATGGGTTTTCTTAAGACCCAAGTGCTATAGTTTGTTAGGGGCTAAAGATCATTTGAAAGCAAAAGGAGTCAGGTTAATAGGTACAGAAATTAAGCACGAATCATATTTAGAATGCTACAATAACAACGTAGTATTTTCTGTACCACAAAGTAGGATAGGGACACGGAACCATCAATTGTTTACAATTAAAAACAATAAAATCGCATTGTCAAACAACGACGACAAGCGGTTTTGGGTGGGGAAAAATTCCAGTCTGGCATATGGGCATTATTTAGGATTTGAGGAAACAGATGCTGGCCAAGTATTTAATCATGAGGAGATTGGTGGCCAAGTATTTAATCATGAGGAGATTGGACCGCTTTTTGGTGGAGAAAGCCCATCTTTCGATGATCCAGACAGCCCTATAAACAATGATGATCTAACCGACATTGATGATATTGTTTTATCCGATTAATATATCTTTTTAAAAAAAAAAAATGTTTTTTTTTTTTGTATTCTTTATATATATTTTATTGAAAACTCGTTATAGTTTTCACCAATCTTTCTATGCTTAAACATTATATTTTTCATATAAAATTATCGAAAATGTTTCAGCATAGAAAGGATATTATTTGTAAATTTTTATTTTGTGAATGTTTTTATATATATTTGGTATACAAGTAGTTTGCAGTCAGCATGCATACTGCTCTTTAATATAATAATAATAATAATAATAATGTAGTCTACAGTGAGCACGTAGCTACATAGTAGTCTGCAGTCAGCATGCAGCTACTGCTCTCTAATAATAATAATAATAATAATAATAATAATATTAATAATAATAATAATAATAATAATAATAATAATAATAATAATAATAATAATAATAATAATAATAATAATAATAATTGTTGATTTGTTGAGCGTGACCAGTACCTTGTGAGCATTACCTATAGGGGGGACAAAATATTTTGTCGGATAGACTAGGAGTATATAGACTCGGAGTATATAGATTAATAATAATAATAATAATAATAATAACAATAATAATAATAATAATAATAATAATAATAATAATAATAATAATAATAATAATAATAATAATAATAATAATTGTTGAGCGTGACCAGTACCTTAATAATAATAATAATAATAATAATAATAATTGTTGATTTGTTGAGCGTGACCAGTACCCTTGTGAGCATTACCTATAGGGGGACAAAATATTTTGTCGGATAGACTAGGAGTATATAGACTCGGAGTATATAGATTAATAATAATAATAATAATAATGAGATATACAGCTCATTCGAAAGGTTTTGGATTGAGCTTTAAAATGAGCTATCGATGAATAATTTTCGTTGGCGGGAACCTTTAAAAATTTAAAAATAATAATATGACCTTGAAAATAAATGTCTTTGTTCTACAGATGACCTTGAAAAAATAAATGTCTTTGTTCTACAAATGACCTTGAAAATTTTATGAGTCATACGACCTTGAAAATGACCTTGAATGAGTCATATGACCTTGAATGAGTCATGGTCTTTGTTTAAATGACCTTGAATGAGTCATATGACCTTGAATGAGTCATGGTCTTTGTCCTACAAATGACCTTGAAAATTTTATGAGTCATCCGATGAGTCATGGTCTTTGTTTCAATGACCTTGATGAGTCATATGTCTTTGTTCTACAAATGACCTTGAAAAAAATGTACTTTTAGACTTAGAAATGTGCCAGCGGAGTCCTGTTCTAGCGGTGCCCAATCCATCTACTAATGTTCAATTTTTACGAGGGAGAAATTCGGGGAGGATTAACATTTGTTAACAAACATTATGTTAAGTCTTCGGATGACACTGAATTATTGTATATAGATATTAATAACCTGTGCGGGTGGGCCTTAAGCCAATCCCTCCCCTATGGAGCTTTTGTTTGGGTGTATGATGGTTTGGATGAGGTGTTGAATGAATGCTTGAATGTTGTGGATATTGAAATCCTTCCATATGGGTATACTATGGAAGTTGATATCGAGATTCCGAATAATTTACATGATTTTTTAAATGACTTTCCGATTGGACCGGAAAAGATGTGCCCACCAAATTCAAAAGTTGAGAAGCTGATGCTTACGCATTACCCAAAGAAGAAAAATGTTCTTCGTTCGAGGCTTCTCAGGCTTTATCTTTCTCTCGGGGCTAAGGTTGTACATATACATAGAGCTATTAAATATAAACTATCTCCTATTTTTAAAAAACTATATAGATAAAAATACTAACTTTTGTGCAAATGCAGTTAGTAAAACATATAGACTTATTTAAATTATATAATAATAGCTTGTACGGTAAATCCGTTGAGAACCTTAAAAAGCGGATGAATTTGCTACTATGTAATTCAGCTGAAAAGTTAATTACATATTTGTCAAAACCGGCATTCAGAAAAACAATTGAAATAGCTGATGATCTGTTTGCCGCGCATCTCAATAAAGACTATATGTTTGGATAGACCCAGCTACATCGGTCAATCAGTACTGGATCTATCCAAGCTACGGATGTACCAGTTGTTGTATATAGAGCTACAACGATATCGAGATATTTATAACTTTGATATTAATTTAGTAGCGGGTGATACAGATAGCTTCTTTTTAGAAGTTAAAAATTTAAAATTAGATATATTATTACAAGCGATGATTTCGGATGACCTGTTAGATACCTCATATTATGATCCCTCTCATCCTTTATATTCCAGGCGACTTGACTCAGTTATAGGCAAGTTTAAGGATGAGAGTAAAGGGGTAGGATATAGTGAATGGCCTCTTAGGAAATAAGTCAACAATGAGGGCTAAGGGCGTAAAATTACTGGGGACCGACATTAATCATCAATCCTATTTAGACTTATAATAACAATACAATAATAATATATTATACAATATAGCATAGAATATAATTGAATAATATACCAAAACCTTCAAACATAATAGTGAGGGTTACAAGTTTTATAATTATAATTATTAAGTTTATAATATGATGGATTATGTATAATATTTATATTCGTGTATATTGATACATATCCAGTGATGCAATAAAATGCAACCCTCATATTATAGCATATTTACAATTACATGCTCATAAGCTTTATTACCCTTATCACCCTATCCTGACCAACAAATTGCTACTTTATACTAAACCAGACATCTCTTCAAAATGCATAGAAGATGATTATACTATAGTACCTTCTCAGCACCAACAGGAACACCAGCACCTTCCAGGCCAACAATAACTTATAATAAATATTTTCAATCGTTACATTTTTTCCAAACAACCTACCTCTGTGAAAGCTTCACCTCTATAATGAACATTAAAACGCAGAACAGATATCGATTAAACGCCGAAGACTGTATTCACATTACACTTTCGACATTTACTGTCTACATTTAAAGAAAACGAGATGGTCGTGAAACTTAAGTTAACAAAAATTAATCAACGTAATACGAATGTTATAATAAATTTAATATTTTAGAAATCCAAGATTTGAATGATAAAAAAAATGGGAAATCGGCACAATTAGAAAAAAGGTTATGAAATAATTGATTTAACTGATCGAGTGTAAATTTTATTAATTATAATTTATTTATTTAGTCAATTTTAGATTTTTTATGAATTAATATTAAATAGAAAACGCTTAAACGCCGAAGACTGCCAGCCACCAATGTCAATGAAATCCTGTCAGTCCGGCATGGTAATCGAGATTTTATCAGGTAAATTATTTTTCTAATTAAATTTTCTAAATATAATCATTAAAATTTCAGCAATAGAAAAATCAAAATCTAGAATTTATAGACCGATTTTCAGCAACAGCCAAAAAACCGAATCAGCGAACAACTTGCAACAGAACAAAAACCAGCTCATAGATTTAATTTCATATAACTATAAAATTCTTATGAACGAAGGTGTTGGAATTAATAAATTTTTATTCTGTCGAAAAAAATCCAAGCAAATTGTAAGAATAAAAATCGAAAACGAAATATTAATAGTGTCTAATATGTGTATGTTCGATATGAAACTACAAATTAATATCAACTGTTGAAATGTCCACTGTTAAAAATAAATATTTTAAAATGAATAAATAGTGCAAATCAACAAGGAGCCAAATATAAACGAGCTCTTTGTTTTCCTTGACCAATTTTCTCATTCTTCATATACTCGTACGGGTCAAGATTGAAAGTTATATTAATGAAAATACCAGATACATTTTATACAAGAATGCGGCATCCAATAGATATATTGTATCAATAAGTTTTACTGAATTTGCAATGTTAATGCTTGATCAAAAGAATATTCTCGCAGATAAGTTAGAACCCCCTCATGGGTTACACATCTATTGTTATTATTATTTAGTTAAATTGTAATAATCTTTTCAAACTTACATACATTCACCCCAGCTGTCCCGAGACAGTTTATTTACTGGTGACTCAGCTTGGATCTTCAAATTTCTTTAAACACGCACTCACTTACAAACATAAATAAAATATATTCCATACAAACAGATATAATTAGGTATACACACTCAATTCCCCATTACACATATCAGTAGCGCGTACGATCGTATTATCGAACACAACAACACTAACTTAAGATTATTTGCTTCTAAAATTATTATTTTTCTAAAATGAAATTTAATAAAAGTAAATTTCGCGCTTCATTAATAGACCAAAAACTTTGAAAACGAGTTTCAGTGATTTTATGTATTATAATTTGCTATTCTGTGAATATGATTATTGTATAAAATAATAATTTAGTCACATAAAAAGTAGTTAGATCAAAAAAATACTACTTATAATAGAAAAATAGTTATCAATAAAAAAATGAGTAGAAGTATCAATAGTATATAAATGATTAGTTTTTTTCATTTTGTCATAATTTACATATACCAAAGAATGTAAGATTTTTAATTTTATAATTATTAAAATTTAAATATTTTTTTTAGATAAATAAACTTATGTCTATGAATATAAGTCAAAATATGAATGAAAAAATGTCAAAAATTATGAACAAAACAATATCAGAAAATAAAACAAAAAATTTGAATGAAAAATTGAAAAAAATCAATAAAACAAATGTATTTTATTGAATTTTTAATCATTAAACATTTTTTATTTAAATTTACGTTATATAATTTTAAGTGAACTATATATATTTTTGTAAATTTTATAAATTATAATTCCTTATATAAATTTTTTATTATTTAGAAATTTGACATTTAAAACTGTTTATATAAACATACCCCATACAAAATTTTTTTTAGATCTTATAAATCAGAGCCGGATCTATGGGGGGTGCAAAGGATGCGATGCACCGGGCCCCCTCTCAAAAGGGCCCCGCCAAACACTTTTATCTTTCCACTTTTTTTATTTATATTTTTAAAAAAATTGCACTCATTTTCCATTTTTTATAATTTTTTTTTGACAAAAAATAAAAAAAAGATAAAATTATTTTTCTAAAAAAGACATTACTTTTTTTCGAAAATGGTTGTTGTAATATTTCTGCAGCTGTATGAAAATATAGCAAAGAAAATTCTTCGATTCAATGTTTAATGGGTAGGGAAATTTTTAAATTAGATCTACAGCCTTCCACCGAATATAGTACGCGCGCGTTATATTCGAATTTTATAATGTAATTTCTAACTAAAGTAAAATTTGCAGGTAATTTTTCTATAAATTTTAACAAACAAATTCTTATAAAAATTTTTTCTTATTCTCAAGTAACCCTTGCTTTTTTGTTTTTTTAACGTTAAAACATTTTTATGTTTCTATATTATATATATACATACGTATAATATTATTAGAAAATAGAAATCAAATGACTTGTGTTTATAGTGTACACGCAATTTTAATTTCTCAATCAAAATGATTATGTAGAATAATCATACTCAATAAAAGTATGTATGTATATATGTATTGTAAACTATTCAAAATAGAATTTTTGATTCAATTTAAAAACTTCACTTGTAAATTCAAAAATACAAATCTAAGTAGGCCTTGCTTAATTTTCGCGAAAATATAAAATATGTAATTCTTTTGTTTACGTTTAGTTTCATTAGAAATTTGGTGACACATATATCTAAATATTTGTTCTAATTAGATCAGGTTTTGTTTAAAATAAAATTTCTTTAAATAAGTACATAACTTATAATTTATTAAAACACCATACGATGAGCAGCAATAAAACACTTTCAACCAGAAAAAATTATACAATCAAGCAAAAGGTTGATATATTAAATGAAATTAAACCAGGTGAACCAGGAAAGAGTTGTCGTGCAATTGCTAAACTACATGGAATTAATGAATCGGTATTACGTGGTTGGAAAAACAAAAAAGAGAATCTTCTTAAGGCGGTAAGTGATGTAAATATTTGTACCCGTATATGCAGAAGATTAGCTGGTGGTGGAAGGCAAATGGAATATGAAGAAATCGAAAACAAAGTTCTACAGTGGGTTTTGTTACGAAATGAGAAAGGAATCCGTGTAAAAGAAAAATATATTCAATTAAAAGCTTTGTCAGTTCGAAATGATATTATAGCACATGGCGGTAATGAAGAGTTAAACAAATTTCAAGCATCAGCCGGATGGGTTGACCGCTTCAAAAAGCGAAACAATTTAACTTCACGACGATTTACCACTGCAAAGAAGATTCCGGACAATGTAGATGAAATTTGTAGAAGTTTCATTCAGAATTTTCAAGGTTTCGTTGCGAAAATGAATGTAAAAACTGAAAATATAATCAACTTCGATCAAGTCCCACGGTACTTTGAATGTGAGCCAAAAAGTACGATAACTTCAAAAGCTACGCGAGAAGTCTTTTTGCGTAAATCGTCAACGTCGCACAAACGTTTTACTTTGACCTACGCAATTACTGGTGCAGGTAAGGTTTTAAAACCTCATCTACTCTTTTCAGGACTTGTTAATAAACCTACTGTAGAACAGCGATGTTTAGTTGAGGTAAATCGTACAGGCATGTGGAACGAAAACATTTTAAAAAACTTCATTTCTGATGTAATTCTAACGAGAAGACAAACAGCTTTCAGTAGAGAACCTGTTCTTATTTTGATGGACTCCTATGGTACACATGTTAAGTTTTTTGAATCAGAAAACGAGAAACAGAAATATGCGAAACATAACATTCATTTCATGCTAATACCACCAAATATGACCGGATTTCTGCAACCAGAGGATGTCTCACTTAATAGAAGTTTCCAGCAACATTATTCTACAAATTATGATAAATATCTTGCAGATGCCTTAGAAGATGATAATTCCACATTACGAACAAAGGCTGGAAATATTAAATCACCTAATTATTCTATCGTTTCCAAGTGGATTCTAGAATGGATCGACTTTTTGTCCAACGAAACTGTGCAAAAAGCTTTTAAAGTTTGCGGACTGGTACCAAAGGATAAATTCGACATTCATAACTTGCATGAGCCATTAAGAAAATTTTTCGATGATTCAACATTTAAATTTGAAGAGTGGGAATCAAGTTATGGACAGATTTTGAAACAAAACAATAATTTTTTCTTGGATAATGATTCTGAATGGCACTGGCCTCTTGACATCCGCACGAGTTTTTTTCATTGTATTTGGAAAGCAAGTAATGAAACTCAAAGTGATTTCGAAAGTTGGCTTCCTAAATTTACTCGTAAAGTTTTGAAATTTATTGACAACTATGCCGCCTGCAAAGAATTGCTGGATGATTCTGAAAGAAACTGTCTTCAAAATGGTGAATATACTGGAACCAATATTGAAATTTTTTCAGTTTTTATTATAAATAATTGGAAAATTCAAGTCACAACTTTAGATGAGGAAGCATGTGAAGTGTCGAGCTTTATTTATGGGTCTAACTCAACAGTAAAAAATATTCATATTATTAAGCACAAGGACTTTTTCGGCTTACAATTATAAATTTTAATTACCTTTTTTTTAATTTATGAATTTTAATTTAATTTTATTTTATTTTGAATTTATTTTTGATTTTATTTAATTAAATGAACTGATTTGAACTATGTGATATTATTTGAACTATGAATTAATAATAAAATTACAAAATAAAAGTATGAAACTTATTATTTAACTCTAAAATTGAATTTCGAATATAGTACGCGCGTGTTATATTTGAGTGCGCATTTAATTTGAAAAAAACTAAAATATTTCAAATATAAAATAATTTCAGAAAACTCGAATATAACGCGCGCGTACTATATTCGGTGGAAGACTGTAGCATCACTGTTTGTTGCAAATACGTCAAAATTAAATTATTCCGCCATTTTCAAACAGCAAAAAGCAAAAATGTAAATGTGCGTCTGTTTTTTTTACTAAAAATAATTAATTTAGAAAGTGATTTATATTAAAATTATTTTTTTAAATATTTGTGCAAAACTACTAACGTTTATTTGATTTGTATTTTTTATATGTACATAAATATTTGTTTTTGAATATTTATATTTATACATATTTATATTAAAACTATAAATATATTTATACATATTTCTTTTTTTAGAAAATATCCCTGGAAAACTACTAATGTATATTAGATTTATAGATATACTAATTTTTGAATAAATTTTGAATAGTAATTTTAAATTATTTTGCAAACAACCAAAATGTAAGTGTGAGCTTTTTTACTAGAAATAATGAATTTAAAATATTATTATTTTTCTTTTTAGAAAATTTGTTTTAGCATTGGGATATCAATTTTATATATCAATATATGTGAAGATTTTAAAATATATTCTAAATGATCCACTGTGAGCCTTTTTTACTAGGACTAGGACTATTATAAAATAATTTAAAATTATTTATATTTTACAATCTAAACAACAAAATTATGAAAAGGACTTACTTGTCAGGAGCAGAGAAACGGAAAATATCAGAACGCAAGACAAAAAGCAGCGTTTCAGTTTGAAATCGTGGTGTCAAAAAAGTTTAGTTCAAGAACCACAATCAAATTCGGTTCCAGTAAAAAACGATGAAACAGAAACTCAAAATATTATATCTGTGGATGAATATGAAAATAACAATCATACCATAATAGATTTACCGTCACCGATTAGTATTTCTGTTGAAAAAAACAAAAATCCTACCACAGACGATTTGGCGACTAGTACCGTGAATGATTATCTCCATATGAAGGCAATAATAATTATGTTAGTTTAGATGTAAATACGTTTAGTACTGATCCGAATGATTGGGCATTTCCGACATCTTCTGTTTTTAGATCTGCCGTTATTAAGTTAGGCCCAAAACAGATAAGTCTTAAAAACTTTCCAAAGAGTAGTAATGGAAGATCATTTTCCAGGCCAGAACAGAGTCAGTAAAACCTGTAGTATCTCAATTGCCGCTAATACGTGAAGCTTTAGAAGAACTAGCAGCAACATCAAATGATTCAAAAACAGTTTCAGAAGCCAATGCTATACTAGATTATATCGTAACAATGCCATTTCTTGTATCATTAATTGTATGGAAAAATATTCTAATTGATATCAATAAAATAAATAAAATGCTACAAGCAGAAGCAGTAGTTCTGAGTGCTGCTGTAATGTATTGTAATTATTTATTTTTGTTGGTTTTGTTAACCGTATGTTATGAATGTAAACAACAATTCTTCACGTTGTACGTGGCGAAGGTTTTTATTTTATGTTTATAAAAAAAAACAAACTATATAGTGATAATTTACCATAGTAAATTATCACTATAGAAAAAAATAATAATTAAAAAATCAAAAGTATCAAAATTGAAAGTTTATGATTCTGGTTTTTCAAGTGTATACCAAACTAACTAGATATCCTCACGAATCTTAAGCGAATTGAAAAATCTCCATCAATCCAGACCATTCCAGTCAAATCTAATCCCGGGATTAATCTTAGTAACAAAGTGATAATTTCAGAAACAAAGTAACCATTTCAGAAACAAAGTAATAATTTCAGAAACAAAGTAACCATTTCAGAAACAAAGTGATAATTTCAGAAACAAAGTAACCATTTCACAAACAAAGTGATAATTACAGAAGTAATATTATATTTGGTTTTACTTAATAAAAGTTTAAAAGCGTTATAATAATTGTTGAATATTAATTTTATTTTTTTTTACTATTTTACTATTTGCCTGCACCCCGATTGTCCCGCCACATTTTTTTTTGGTGACTCTTTCGGGCACTTCAATTTCCCTATTACATTACATAACAATAACAATAACGTATTACTTAACAGCAGCTATTGGTTTGGTTGATGCAGTGTTAATAAAACTACAAAACTACCGTTCATCACTTTTCGAGGAAGCTGTTAAAGAAGCTCAAATCATTGCAGAAACACTAAATGTTTCAACAGATTTTCCGGTGATTCGAATGGGCAAAAGATAACGGTTATTTGAATTTGTAGCGATGAAATGCCAGCTGATCCAGTTTTAAATTTTAAGATTTCATTTTTTCTTCCATTAATAGACATAATTTCATATGAATTAGAAAGCAGATTTGCTGATGCAAAAGCAATTTGCAGCAAATTTAATTTTTTACTTAATTTAAAAAATATATCAGACGTGCAATTACAAGATTCTTGTAAAGAATTTATATCATTTTATACTGGAGATGTATCCACTGATTTAATTTCGGAAATTTTTTTGATAAAAACTTTTATTCCAGCAGAATTCGACAGCAAAAATCTTTTGGATGTTTTAAATTTTTTAACACCACAATATTCTGATATATTTCCTAATTTTATAATTGCGTTGCGTATATTTTTAACCTTTTCTGTAACTGTTGCTAGCGCAGAGAGATCATTCAGTAAGTTGAAGCTAATTAAAACTTACCTTCGTTCTACTATGGCTCAAGAAAGATTATCGTCATTGGCGTTATTGTCGATCGAAGTGGATGAAGCAAAATCAATAAATTTTAGTAAATTGATATCTGTTTTTGCGGAAGAAAAGGCAAGGAGGCTTAAATAAGAGTTATGTTTTTCGTATTTTTATTTTGGATTTTATAAATTTCTATACTATTTACAAAAGTTCAACAAGTTGCAAATGAATTTTAAGTGCAATTTTTTTAATGTTTTTTTTTCGTTATATATTTTTTTGTTGTTTAATTATATTAATATAAATAAATAATTATTTTTTCTCTAAAAAGCTAATTATATTTAAAAAAAATCAAGTATTTTTTTAATAGCTGTGAATAATAAAAGTAAATAAATAAATCATGTTATTGTATTAATTAAAACTTATTGTTATTTTATTTTATTAGAAGAATAATTTTTTTAAATGAATGGAAGAGGGCCCCAAAATCAAAATCGCTTCTTGCACCTGGGCCCCCAAGTGGCTAGATCCGGCGCTGTTATAAATTATTTTATTTATAATTGACCTACCTATTTTGAAAATTTTTAATCATATTTTGGATATGTTAAATTTATTAATGATATTTTTGAAATGATAAATTTATTAATACTATTTTGCAATGTTAAATTTATTAATTCTATTATAACAATTCTATTACACAAAAATTTTTTGAGATCTTATAAATAATTTTAACCTACATATTTTAAAAATTTTTATTAAATAATTTTATATAGACATACCCACGCAAAAAAAATTTTTATTATTTAATTTTGAATTGTACATTTAAAACTGATTATATAGACATACCCACGCAAAAAAAATTTTAATCGAATTTGAGATAGAATTTTTAATTGATAATTTTTATACAAAGATGCGGCATCCAATAAATATATTGTATCAATACATATATATATATATATATATACATATATTAGTCATTGTTATAGGTACTTTCAATCCCTGGAGGAGACATATGAAAATCTGAGCAACTACTTATTTATCGTATTACGTTTATAATAACTATAGTGTACAAATAAATATGAGTATGCTTTGATATTATATACTATAAATATAAATATATTATTCCTTAAGGGTGTGTTCTCTAAAGATATGATAGCTGCTTACTACCGCAGCTGTGCAAGTGTTTCTTGCCAGGCTTTTTATTTCAGTTTTGGAGAGACCTATTTTACTGAACTTGATCAAAAGAATATTCTCGCAGATATTTTATGGGTTGAACATCTCGCATGTGTAGCTAACATTTTTGAGAATATAAATATAATTAGCAAAGAATTGCATGGAAAAAACATTAATATCATATCAGCAGAGAAATAGTGTCAGCGATTGGATTAAAGGATGCGTGGCCAAGCTGAGGCCCCGGGCCGCATGTAGCCCTTTATGTATATTATACGGCCCGTGTCATGATTATTATTCAAAATAGTTTTTTTTACAGAATCTATAAGCAAATAAATATATTACAAAATCTACTAAAATCATTAAATACAGACATTTTTGAAAAAGTATTGACTAAAATTCAATATTAAAAATCCAATATTATGTTATTAGTCGGTCTCATTATAATTTTTGTTATGTAAAAAGTTCATATTCATAATCTTCATTAGTTTTTATAATTTGAGAGAAATAATTAGAACAATCAGACGAGAAAAAAAATGAACGAGTTCACAGAAAAAGAAAAGGATTGAGATAAAAGTCTGAAGAGAAATTTTGGAGAAATTTATCAATAATAGTACAAAGTACTTTAGACAAGTTTTAGACGAAAAACCAATTTTGTGGATATTGTACCAGTGGTAGCAGATTAATAAACAACTTAAGTGTAAATTGATTATTTAACGAACGGAAATAGCAGTTAGGAGAAAATAAACTATATATTGAAAACTGAACAATCAAAAAACAGAATAGGGAGAATTCAGAAAATATTTTGAACCTGAAAATTCGTGTATTTGTAAAAGCAGATTAATTCCAAGGTAAAGAGTTTCCGTTTTTCTCATCCTTTTGTGTTGATCATTTTATAATTAAGCGAATACAAAGTAGTGTTTGACTTACTTTAGTATTCCCTGGGTGCCCCAAAATAATTACCACTTACTTATCCAACTCTTTCGTCGACTTTGCGATTGTTGTGCTACACAGGAGCCATCGATCTCTTGCAGGCTGAGATAAACAGCACGGATTAATAAATCCATTGTATTACATTTTTATCTTTACATAGTTGTAAATTATTTTTTGTTTATAGTTTGTTTTTAATAGTTTGTTTTTAATTTCTAATTCTATTTAATTTAAATGCGTGCAACCACACTAAATATATTATATTTATACCTATTTTTATTTATTGGGGCCATAGTGTTGAGATCAGTAACCCCCACTTTTCGATCTTAACAGATACATCACAACTTGCTGTATTTATTCGTGGAGTTAACGATTCTTTCAGAGTGACACGAGAAATGTTAAATCTTTTAAATTTGAAAAAATGTTTATCCTTGAATTCTTTACATTTAGAGAAGCTTCCTGGACTAACAACTAACGGATGGCGCGCCTGCTATGATTGGTAAAAACAAAGGAACTGTAAAGTTGTCTATGGATGAACTTGAAGCTTCATCTGTTAAACCCAGTGAAATATTTGTAATACACGGTTTGATACATCAGCAAAATTTATGTTCCCAGGTATATTTCGTCTATTTTACCAAGAAAATTTAATAATTGATGTTTGTAATCATATCAAAGCATTCCAAATCAAGCTAATTTTATTTTAGGCCCAAATTAGAAATAGCAATCTTCACCATTTTACCTTATTGAAAGAATTTAATAGCAGTCAAACTATTAATTTTGTGAAGTACACTGATGAAATTAAAAAACTTTCAGCTGAATTTACACGTTGTTTCTCAGAACTTACAAAATATGACAAAACGTTTTCTTCACCATTTAAAGTTGACGTTTTCACTGTTTCAGAAGCTTTACAGATGGAAATAAATAAATTTGCAGTGTTCATAATATGACATCAAAAATTGAGTTCTACAACACCTATATAACAGTAGAAAGGCCTAACCTAAGGCAGAAACATTGAAAACGAGTTTCAGCGATTTTATATATTATAATTAGTTATTCTGGGAATGATTATTGTATAAAATAATAATTTAGGCATATAAAAAGTAGTTATATCAATAAAATTACTACTTATAATAGAAGAAAATAGTTATCAATAAGAAAATGAATGTCAAACATACTAACCATTCCAATTCATACCAGATACCAAATGAATTTCGTAGATTGTAGTAATTAGAATTGAATATAATTAAAGATCGATTAACTTTCAATAATGTGATTGCAATTGAAACAACAAAAATCTTTTAAAATTCTCTCATTGTTATGAATTAGCATTATTATTAAAACAAATAATATTTATTATGATTTAAATTTTTATAATTTCTAGCTAATTATTTTCTTTCATTAAATGAAAAGAAATTTTTGTTTCCTAATAAAATTTACTAAACTTTTATCTTTCAAATTTTTATTTTTCTAAAAAATTGTCAAATTTTAGAAAATTGGGAAAACTTAAAATTAATGATAAAACATTAATAATTTTAGAAATTAAATTATATCGCTATTGAATTAGCTGTATTTAGTAATTTATTGTTACTATACTAAACGAAAATCTAATTTATATAATGGTAGAATGTGATTAAATTAATTAAAGTTTCTGTGAATGTATGTTTTTGTTGAACTTTGTTGATTTTCATATTTACACATTACTACATCGTAAACCTACTCTCTTTGGTTTGATTAATTTTATAATAAAAATTATAATTTCAACAAATGAAAATAATAAATGAAAAAATAGTTCATATAACATAAGGACTTTGATGGTTAATTCTATCAAGCTATCAGAAAAATATGAAAATTGTTTAGATGTAAAAGATTTTTTTTAAGAACACGATATTTTTTTATAACAATTTCATAAGAGATAAATTTATCCAAGCTTTTTTGTCGACAAATACAAAAAAATAATTTTTAAATTGCAATAGAAAAATGTTATGCAGATCGAAAAAAAAAAGCTTTTAAAAAACTAATGCATTTAATTGATGATTTAACTTAAGTTTATCATTATCATCAAAGAAATGAAACTAAAAATGATTGTTGCGATCAAAAAGAAAAATATGCAAATCATATTTACAGATATAAGTTAAATGGGGAAGAATTTTAGAAATTTTAAGTTGAAAATAAATTAAAAAATTATTTCTAAATGATTATCAAAATCCATTGAAAACCATCATGAAAATTTAACAAGAAATATAATATATTCTGATTTCTTGTTCAATTTTGTAATGAAGAAACAAAATCCGACATAATAATAAACTTTGTTTCCATTGTAACAAGTCCAATACTAGTTTGATAGTTTTGGTTCTGAACATATTCATAAAAATTCGGAAAAATTGATATTTGGAGCAGGGCCGGATTTAAGCATTTGTTGGCCCTAGGCAAAGGAGCTTTTTGGGGCCCTCAAAATTAATTAGTATATTTCAAGGAAATTATGTAGGTTATTTTATTTGCTAAAAGTATTTAAGAAATAATTATTTACTACCTATTTATATTTTGAAATATATTTATTAAATAATTCCGTTTAAAAATAAGATACATATGTCATGTCAAAAATATAATTTTACAAAACTTTATTTCTAAATTTTTCTAGAGCATATTGATCAATCAATGAATCAAAATCAATAGCTTTCAATTTTTTATATTTTAGTATATAAAAAATCCATTAAAAAAAATATTTTTTTTGTGGCCCCTTAGATGATTTCGATTTTGGGGCCCCCAATACTGCGGGCCCCTAGGCAGTGCCTAGTCTGCCTATAGGTAAATCCGACGCTGATTTGGAGTATGAATTTTAAACGATTCAAAAAACTCTAAGCAAAGATAACAATAAATTTATCAAATATATACTCATTCTTGAAAAGTGCTTTTCGTCATACAATGTTATAAAAACCGGTGTGGAGGTAAAAGCTAGAATAAGTTGGAATGTAACCCTAAGCAAAAAAACTAATCCAAAACGAATAGAATATTTAATTCACCCAAGGTAATAACGGTAAATTCAAACCACTAAAGTCAGAAAAATTAACTGTCAACTGTAATGCATGGACAGCAGCGCAATTTCAATATTCCATTGCAGTTAGTAAAACTTAACTTTGCCGTCCAACCTTTATCACGCACTTTCCTTAGAGGTGATCTCAAAAATTCAATGTAATGTTCAGAGTGCAATACAGTGTTACGGTGTTACTAATGTAATGAACCGACATAAGTTGATCAATCCTAAGTTTAATTATGTATCGCGTTTCTATGCGCATTGAGTATTGTTTGTATATTTTCTGTTGAGTTGCGTCCACAGACGCGAAGCAAGGTATTCTGAATTTTTATTTTTTTATTAATTGATGTATTTTTGGACTTTTTTTTGGAATTTTGTTTCAAACGAGTTTTATTCGTGAATTTTTTTAAAAATAAAGATTGTTGAAGTTTCGATTTTTTAACACTAAGAAATCCTTGTTCATATTTAATCTATCACTTCTGGCAATGTAATCTCAATAACTGATCGATAAGTTCTTTTCAATATTCCCAAAACTGACAGAGGATCCATGACTCAAATAATGTCGGAGTCATTTAATGCACTAATGGTTTATGTTTCAATTCAAGAAGTTCTTTCTTTGTACACTTTAGGTCATTCGTCGCGTATCGTTCTACGTTCAAGTGATACTATATATTATACTTTGGCAATTTATAAAAGTTAACTATTACCTCATGGTAACTTTGAAATTAATTTAATTGGAAGAAACTTAACTGATGATATAATTAAAGATTTATATAAAAATATGTCCTGGTGTTGATTTTCGAAACCACATCTAAACTTTGATTAAATTTTCTATGGTTTGGCTAAACAGAAAGTCATCATTTGGAAGTTTGAAATAGACTTCATCATACATAGGGGTTTTTTCCGGCGAGTAAGTTAAATTAATTTTTCAGGACGAAGTTTTTGGACAAGTTACCTATTCCTCTTCATGTGAAATAATTACAATTCACAAATCATGATACAATAGTGTCTCAAGAGATTACCCAACTATTTAGATAGTACTGCTATTGTAGTGCACGTGCGGCTCCGGATATGTAAGATGTCATATAGTTAAACGCTATCAATTCTTCTAAGAAGTGAGAATTTGCATTCTGACAATTTTATATCAAATTTTTTCTTCTAGAACATTCTAAAATTTTCTAGAAAAGTTCTTAAAGATAAATTTTGTATTTTTGATTTTGTAAAGATGAAATACCGTGGACGTTTTCAAATCTGATTCAGAGATTTCTAAATTATTCAAATTTATAAAAAAAGAATTCACACTTTTATGTTTTACTAATTTTGAAAAATACTCAAGTTTTACTTAGATTTTCTATGAACATATATAATGGATAGCTTTTCTATCAAACAATTTATGTTTCATGAATTTTTTCCTTAAACTTCAATGTTTTATTTCACTTTGAAAAAGGCCTATTTTAAAATTGTAACCCAATTATTTGACAATCAGAATATGGTAAAAGTTTGTTTTATATCTCAAAATGTTAGTTATTATAAGTTCTAAATAACGGTGTCAAAGCAATTGATCTGTGCTTTATACTTACAGAGGAAATCGCTCTGGACCCATGGGTCACGCCGGTATGCAAATGGTTAAATATGTTGAAGCGAAAGAAATATATAAAAAATGAAAATATTTTCAAAAAATTTTCAACAGTTTTTCTGTGTAAAAGGTAGTTATTTTATAAACTATGTAAAATACTTACTTTCTTTTTATTTCTTTTTTATACCTCTTCTTTAGTTGTTTAACTTATTTGACTAAATGGTATTTTAGACTTTTTCTTGTGCCTATATATATATATATATATATGAATTTTCCCCATAGTTTTATGGTTAAAATGGCTATGTCCAATTTTCTGCCAATACGATATTATATCTAATATGAATGCATAATTTATCGCACAAAAAGAATAATGTGAGATGCTAATCAAATATTAATATTGTTTAACAATTTTATTTATTGGCCAGTTAAACTGACGTTCAACTAAATTCTTCGAGATTTTATAAACTTGTCCTTAAATATTAAATAATTATTTAGTTTTGAGTTCGTGAATCCTTTGTGAACCTCTCGTCGATTTACTCTGCATTTTAATTAATTTATCACTCGAACGCTTTACTGTGTTCTTTTAAAGAGATATATTGTGTAAGAGCATCTTTTAAATACACACTATTCAAATATTTTTGAATACAATGATTAACATTTGCAAACTCAATAATATTATTATGGATAATATTGGTTAACTATAAATCATATTGACAAATTATAATTAATATTGGTAAACTATAATTAATATTGACAAACTATAATTAATATTGGTAAACTATAATTAGCGAAGAGCCAAATACAAGGGGAAAACTCGAAATAACTTTTCTTCAGAAAACAGTTTTTAAGAAAGTGATGATGATATTGGTGTTTCGGATATCTAAATAGCAAAAAATTGAATAACTATTGTTAAATTAAATAAAATGATTGGATGATGTGTAAAATAAAAGGTGTGTTGTTCGTCAATCCTGGGAAGTTGGAGCGAGTCGAAGAAATGTGAAAGCAAAAGAGAAATTGCAAAGAATCGGAAAAATCAATCATTTAAATATTGAAATATGGTACAACGGAAAGGAAAAACAAAAAAGTTGAAATTAAATTTCCAGATCTCGATAGGCGGTTGAGATAAAGAAACGGGACTATCAGGGAACCCGTAAGATGTTTTCTTGGAGATATGTAATATCTCAATAGCTGCCAAGGATTATTAGAAGAATAAGAGAGGACCAACGAAATGTAAGAGAAAAGATTGAAATTGAAGTTAATATCAATAAATGCCATTAGATTTTAGAATATAAAAGGAAATACGACTAAAATTAAAACTAGAGTTTAAAAGTGAAGAATCAAGTTGAAAGAAACGAATGCAAGACGGAATTTGAAAATAGAAAACAGATTTTGTAATTAAAGCAAGAAAATAAATTAAAGCGAAACTCAACGTGAATTACAAAGTTACTGGAGAAGATATTTAAGAAAATAAAGTGACTGAATAAATTCGAGTCAAAGCAACAAAAACCACTAGCTCAAATCTACCGATTATTCAAACCAGAAACAATAGTCGAATTCCAAGTTGTATTGTAAACGTGCTATTCCCCCAGAAGGGTTGTAATAAGCACTCAAATTGTCATTGCAACAGATAATTCTTTGTGTCACTGTAAATTGGAAATAATTTGTATTAATCAATAAAGTTAATATTGTTTGGAGCTTGTTATTGTTATTAAATGCATGCTTTGAAGTCAGATCTCACCGATAACCACAATACCTGTATTGAACTTCAAATCACGAATGGAAAAAAAAGCAAAGATTAAAATAGATTGGAAAAGAGAAAACCCAAGTGAAGCAAGGGACTTTGCAAAATGTAGAAAGTTTGGACTCGTTTTCAATCTAATGTTACTGAAAGAAGGAAAAAAAGAGGGACTAGTATTTAATGCTAAATTTCTTTAATTCTCATTAAAAAAAATTAATGCTCGATTAAATATTGATGAAGAGGAACGGCTATTGTAATTTTGTAACATACAGTGATAAACCATATTTCAAAGTAATTATAAGATATAAATCTACTCTTAGCAAGCAAGTCGGTATTCATAAACTAGAAAATCAACACAAAAGCTAGCCCAAATAGAACATTTATTCACTAATACATTCATTAATTACCAACAATAATTAGAACAGTTATTTTGGGGTTTTATAAGTCGACTCAAACAATTTCACATCGAATTTGCGTTCACACCCTTTGTAGTTCATGTAGCGTATCTTACCGAATACAGGTCGTTCAGCCCATCCCTGGTCATGTACTCCATAAATAGACCACATAATTCCCGTGAAACCATTTGGATCCCGCCCATCTATACTATACCTATCATTCAACCAGATTGCTCTTTTCAAAGCTTCATCTGGCCCTTCTCCAGTCCATTCTAGGATCTTCTTCGCCCAATACATACGTAAAAACCCATGCATTTTGCCCTCGCTAACCATCTGTAATTGAGCCGCGTTCCATAATTTGTCATGTGTCTGTCCTGAGTCCAGCTGTTCTATAGTGTATTTGTAAGGTCTCTCGTCTAGTCTATGTAACTCAAGAGTCTCGTGAGCCCAATTTGATGCTCCTTATAGATTATTACGGATATTAAGTGTAGCAGAAATTAAATTAAATACCCGACAAACTGTCATACTTTGGGTTATAGTAACAGAAATTATCAGCTAGTTCTCTACGGACTAGGGATTCCTCAATGAAAATATCAACCCCCTCTTTAGCCCTGGACTTTTGAGATTGCACTTCTAAAATGCATCTTTGAGCTGAGATTTGGCCTAAAATGTTTCAAAGGTAACACTGCGATAAATTTGAGGTGACGAGCAATAAAATAAGTAATAATATGGGATTTCCTTAAAAAGGTAGCGTAATTAGGGAATATTTTCTTGATATCATATACAATTACATAATCAGCTATATTTCATTCAGATTAGATAGATTCTCGATTCAAAATATCATAACAATAATAATAAATATTAAAATAAATATGAATAATTATTAATAAAAAATAAAAATAAATAAAATTAAAAATAATAAATATAAAAAAATAAAATTAAAATATATTACTAATAAAAAATTATGAACAAAAGAAATAAATAATTTTAAAATAATGAAAATAAAAAATAATAAAATATATTAAAAATAATTACAACAATAATTACAATAAAAACAATAAAATTATAATTTAAGCCTTTTGCTGCGAATAATGTATTTAATAAAAAAATTTCGACTATCAAAATAATAAATATAAAAAAATAAATATATATAATAAGAAAATAATTAATATAATAAAAAAATATATTATTAATAATAAAAATATTAAAAATAATAATAATAGTAATAATATATTTAAAAAAAATAAATAATATTAAAATAATGAAAATAAATGATAATAACTAAACATTATCAAAAAAATAAAAAATAATAACAACAATAATAAAAACAATAAAATGATAATTTAAGCCTTTTGATGAGAATAATGTATTCAATGAAAAAAATTTTGACTATCAAAATAATAAATATAATAAAAATAAAAATATATATTATTAATAATAAAAATATTAAAAATAATAATAATAGTAATAATAAATTATAAAAAAATAAATATTATAATAACAATAATAAAAGAAATAATTAATAATAAATAAAAATAAATAATAATAAAATAATGAAAATAAATGATAATAAATAAACATCAAAAAAATAAAAAATAAAAAATAATAAATATAAAATAACATTTGAATAAAACTTCTCAAAATTTTCATAAAAGAAAACAATTTATTTATAGTCAGTATTTGAGATTTTAGAATTAATATTACTTGATAAAATATTCTAAGAAGGTCAAAAAAATTATCAAAATAACAGAAAAACTCAACTGTTGTCAAAAGTAGTTATTTAAGTGGTTTAATGAAAAAGAAATATCCAATGAGAATAAATTGCTCCAAAACAAAGCTTCAAGAATTTCTAAAGAAAACTATGAAAAAGAGGCAATGAAAAATACTTTTACAAAATTGTCATTCCGGATAAACGTAAAGAAGATGCTAGAATGGTGATGATAATAATAATTTAATAACTTGGATACAATCGCAACATCTGGAACTGAAGCATTTGAAGAGAAACTGCAAATTTGATCTGGTATTTCAATGATTGGTCATTTTGATGTTAGTTTGTGGCAAGTTATAAACTTATAAAAGCAATTTAGTGTCAAATAATCAAAGCAGCCAGGAATGTGAAATGAGTACAATGGATGATGACTTTGACTTAATCGATATTGATCATTTTGATCCAGATGATGAAAGATTGATCGATATGAGTGCAAATAGTGCAAATAGTGCATTTAGGGATATATTCAAGTTTAGCGGATATGTAAAATGACAGAATTATGAAATGTTGTATAGTGTATTGATTGTTTGGTGCTTGTGTGCCGTTTCATATGCCAAGTAGCGCTTATTTGAGAAATTATGGAAGTTATGTACAAAATAGTGTTTGAACCACAGGGCAAATTATTATGTGAATCAATGATGCCTCACCGAAATGCAGCCATGGGGAAATGTTACTCAGGCAACTTTTTGTGGGATTGTTCCTGTGTAAATTGAAATTTTTCAGACGATTCGAATAAATGAATTTCCATAAATTCTGCAACCCAGCTTTGTAACCGGGAATAAATTCCACAACTTCTTTCACTGTCATGTCAATATCGAGTGATTTCCTGGCCGATTCCCAATCGACCGGCTAAAGATATTTTTAGAACTAATTTTGCACATTTTTCGGAGTTCAT
Organism: Schmidtea polychroa; assembly: GCA_959609185.1. Lineage (NCBI taxonomy): Eukaryota > Metazoa > Platyhelminthes > Tricladida > Dugesiidae > Schmidtea > Schmidtea polychroa. Next base: position 51,555 of record CAUHTR010000279.1, read on the forward strand.
AAATTAATGATAAAAATAATAATAATAAAAAATAATTATTCAAAATTAATATTAATTTAAAAAAATTAAATAAAAGATAATAACTAAAACAACAAAAAATACATTAATTAATAATAAATAAGAGTAACAATAAATATTTATTAAAAAAATAACAAAAGTAAAAAAAATAAATAAAACTAATAATAATTAGTAAAATTTAAAATATTAAAAAATAATTAATAAAAATACATATTTGTAAATAATAAGCAAATATTATAAATTTATAAAATGATAAGAATTAATTAAAAATTAACAAAAATAAAACTAAAGAAAAAAAGAAAAAATAATTACAGAAAAACACAAAAAAATTAAATAAATATCAATTTTAAAAATTATCCAAAAATAAAATTAACTAAAAACAATGATAATAATTAATAAATATTTGTAAATAATAAAATAAATTATAAATTTAAACAATAATAAATAAAATTAACAATTAATATTTATTAATAAAATAACAAAATAAAAAGAAAAAAATAATAATGATAATAATTAGTAAAAATTTAAAATATTTAACTAATAAATATTAATTAAAATGGGAAAAAATAAAAATTTTCAAATATGCAAAAATTAAAAATTTATAAAATAATAAATATAATTTAAAAATTACAAAAATATAACTTAAAAAATGAAAACACAAAAAAATTAATTAATTAAAACTAATAAAAAAAACAAAAGTAAAATTAACTAAAAACAATGAATATTATTAAACATTTAAAATATTATTTAAAAAAAAATAATAATAATAAATAGAAATAATTAAAAAATAAATATTTGTAAATAATAAAATTATAAATTTATGAAATAATAAATATAATTTAAAAATTACAAAAATAAAACTTAAAAAATAAAAACGCAATAACAGAAAAACACAAAAAATTATATAAAAATAACAAATATTAATTTTAAAAAATAACTAGAATAAAAATTTTAATTAATTAAAATTTTTTTATTTTATATTTAAATAATTTATACAACTCAAAAATATATTTATTTATTATTAAAAATTAAATTAAAATTATATATTAAATAAATCGATATTCATTACCAGTAAAATCAATTCTGAATATAAAAATTAAAAAACAATATTTAAAATGTATTTAAAAAATTAAAAAATAATTTATAAAAATCAAGAATATATTTATTTGTCATTAAAAATTAAATAAAAAAATATTTTAAATATCTCGATATTCATTATTAGTAAAATCAATTTTTTATATAAAAATCAAAAATATATTTATTAATAAAATAAATATATTTGTAAATAATAATGTTAATAATTAATAAAAATTTAAAATATTTTCAAATAAGGAAAAATTATAAATTTATAAAATAATAAATATAATTTAAAAATAACAAATTTTAAATTTAAAAAATAACAAGAATAGCAATTTTAATTAATTAATTAAAATATATAATAAATATTTATTTAAAAAATAACAAAATAAAATTAAATATAAACAATGATAATAATTAATAAAAATTAATACTAATTAAATAATAAGTAAAAATTATAGATTAAAACACTAACAAAAATAAAATGGATTAACAATAAATAAAAATAACAAAAAACAATGAAATTTATTTAACAAAATAAATATTAATTAATAATAAAAATAATAAAATATAATTAATTAAAATAAAAAAGAAATCAAATGTAATCACCTCTGGCAAATCTCCAGATTTTGGATGCTTAATAACTGGTGGAAACTCGGTAAGAAACTCATTTAATTTTCCATTTATTTTTGATCGAATCGTACGAGCTCCGACCTCTAATTTCGGACTGGCATCCCACAAAGGCACAACATTGTGAGCATCAACCTGATCAGGTGGATTATTTCTTATTTATAAATGTCGAACTAGTATCACTTGGTAAATATAAATGTCTGTCGGCAACGCATCCGACACTTCCTTAATCCATTGCAATGGAACTCGCAATGGACAGAAATCGTTAATGACAACACTAATTCTATTCTTTTCTACAAACTCTGGTATACGTTCTTTAGCCGTACCGAGCAGCAAATGAAAGTTGATGTTTAGCTGACGGCATTCCTGGAATTCAAAATCGTTTATTGCCTAATACCGGCACATCAATTCACAAATTGGATCCAATCATGAATCCAGATAGAAGAAATAACGACAGGATAATATTTATAACTCTGTAAATAGTGATAAAATACAGAGTTAGAAATACAGGTCTGTGGATTTGTCAAGGGCCAATAGGATTTGTATTCGGTAAATAAAAGTACAAGGAAAGTAATGTAAAATATTATCAATATCAATTCACAGAATGGACAAGGAAGCCAAATATAAAGACTAATTTTCCATTGAAATTGATTTTTTAGGAAACATTTTCAAATAATGATCTTATGAAGGAGATTTAGAATGATATCCCTACGATGATATTTTAACCTTTTTGTTTGAAACCTCCCACTAATTTCATTAATTCGTATATTATTATTTCTTATTAATTTTTAACATTGATATTTTAAGAAATCAATAATCATTGCTGTGAGGTGTTTTCAGCTGAGAATAAAATATTTTAATGATTTATTAAGATAATTTTAAATGATAAATAATAGACAATTTAAAATAACTTAAAATAATTTTGAAATTGAATTCTTTAAATTGAAAAATTAAAAAATTAAACAAGCTTTTTATTAGTAAATCATTTTTAAACAAATATATTTTAAATATCGAAATTTTAATAAATGGTTTTTAAAATATTTTATTCAACGATGAAAATTTGTTTATACAATATTTCATTAAATAACAAATTATGGAATTATGACGTTAACTTTTGAACCGGATTTAAAAAATAATTTAGAAGATGTGTTAGCAGCTTCTAATAATTGCAATGAATATTTTTGATTAACAAGCATTAATGATCACACCAATACTCACTTTATAATTTTGTCAACTTTGTAAGGCCGTGTAGAAATGAAATATCTATTAAACAAAAGATGTTTTTGATCACTCTAAACTAATGTGGAGATCATATCTCCGGGGAATTTGTTCATTGAAGTTAATTATAATAACACAATGAGCGTCCAGTATTGTGGATTGTACGAAAAGGAAAGACATTTTGGAATGTGTGGATAAGTGTGCAATGTTAACACCTTATTGTCCATTATTCACCAGAATCCGCTGAGATGCGGTTTCTATAATGGAGGATCGAATTTTGATTTTTATATAAATATGAGATCATTATTTTATTTCTTAAATATTACTTTTAGTCAACATTTGTATTATAATTTATTTTTAATTACTTTTCAGCGTTCTTTTAGGATTTTATGCTTGAAATTTATTTTGGAATTATTTCAATTTATTGTAATTTAGATAATTAGTTATTATGTCGCGTTTCTATATATCGAAAACAGAGCCGGATTTCAGCCTAAAGTCTCAAGATCAAGAGGGGTTATATTCAAATTGTTAGCAAAATTAAAATTCATAATAATTCATACTTTAACTTCAAATGCGAATTATTATGAAATAAATTTATCTGAATTGAATTTCGTTTAATCTTTAATGTATTGAATATATTTAATTTATTTGATAGTAAATATGATAATTTTTATTGCATATTTTCTGTTTGTAGACAAAGATTTTCATTATTTGAGTTTGTTTCTTTGTAAAACTAAGGTGTTGTGTTTGATTAGTTATTGTTACAAGTACTAGATATGGTGCTGAGAATAAATGACTAAATAAATGTTCTCGACTTTTTAATTATTTATTATCCTTGCCACATTTTTGATAAATGTTAGTACTGATCACAACATATTTCATTTAACATATTGATGTATATCACAGTATTGATGTATTTTATTAATTGTCATGTAACTTACAAAGTTAAAAATGGGAAGTGAAAGGGAGTCATGAGTTAAATAGCCAATGACCTCTCTTCATCTAGATCCAGTCATGATCGAAAGTTTGGATGTATTTTTAGTATGAGTTGTGTTTGTGTGTAGTATTTAATGTTTCTACCACTTGTTAGAATTCTATAATGTAAAGCGTATCTCATTACTCTACCAATGAGAACATCAAATTGAGTTTGTATGTTTGTATAATATAAGATTATTGATTTTTTCTTATATTATAGGAAGCGTATTTCAGCAGTTTTTGGTATATAAAAATTTATTAAACCACGAAAATTGATTGTGAATGACTTTTGGATGGGGTGGGGGGTATCAAACAAAAACAGTACCGATGAAAGCAATAGTAATAAACGTTTCCATTTACTCATAAAACTAAATAGTGAATTTTCATTGAATTAAACGAGACTAGGCGGTAATTTGTAGAAGATTAAGAAAAGAGGAAACAAAAACAAGCCTATCAATTTTAAATATTAGAGAAAAAATCTTGATTTGGTAAAAAAATAACCTATCTGTTTCTGTGCTTTCCGATAAAGCAACCAATGAAAATGATGCAAATTTATAATACTGGCAATAACGACCTTTTCTACTTCTTGAAGCCCCTTGAGAAGAAAATCGTAATGTCTAATTGTCGCATCGAGAAATTTCGGCACCAAACAGAAACAGACATGAAAATTGGATTTGAATTTCAGTGATAACTTCTGTGCATAATGAAATGCCCAATTATCTAGAATTGGCATTGGAAATATGAAAATTGGCCATTAAATCATAAAATGGCAAAATAAATTACAAAAATAAAATATTTGAAAAATATGTTAAAAAGACAATAAACAAATGTGTTATTAAATTGATTAAGTATTAAATTGAATAATTATTAAATTGATTAAGTATTAAATTGAATAATTATTAAATTGATTAAGTATTAAATTGAATAATTATTAAATTGATTAATTATTAAATTGAATAATTATTAAATTGATTAATTATTAAATTGAATAATTATTAAATTGAATAATTATTAAATTGAATAATTATTAAATTGATTAATTATTAAATTGATTAATTATTAAATTGATTAATTATTAAATTAATTAATTATTAAATTGATTAATTATTAAATTAATTAATTATTAAATTAAAAGTTAATTTAAATAAATGAAAGAATTATATGAATTATATGAAAGAATTAAATGAAAGAATTATTTCATCCGGTCATTTTGGCTCAAAAGTTATTTTATATTGATGCGATTAGCGAGAAGTAATTGTGATTCTAATCAAGCTGAAAAGAGATGAAAGGTTTCGACGAATTTTAGATTTTTTAAAAACTCGTGGTAATTGATAGTTTTGTTTTCGATGTGTTCAATGAGTCGAGTGTATGGAAAAAAAGTTTTTGAATGTTAACCCTACACAGATCTGTGATTTAATCCATGCCCAAACTATGTACGGTGGTTGTGAGGCGATTTATAGCAGCATGATGAAATGCGATGTGGATATTCGAAAGGATTTCTATATGATGACAATGAGGAAGGTGTCGATTGCTTTGTAAGGAATTCATATTTTAACTTAATTCTATTGGATTATTGTGTTTAAAAAAAGAATATAAAGGAAATGTGATTCTAATGGAGCTGAATGGAGATGGAAGGTTTCGAAACATTCGACAAGGCGCCATTTTATGCACATTTTTTTAAAGTTCCAGGTAATTGATAGTTTTGTTATTGATGTGTTCTCATTGAGTGGAGTCCATGGGGGGATAAAGAGCGACAAAGCAGTAACTATGAAAAAGATTGTTCTGGGAAAATGTTACAATTTTTTAAGTTGTATTATTTCAGAAAGGGAATTTCAGATATATTATTGACTTGTCGCTGTTTCTCAATGTTGATTATTGGTGTAATGTATTGGTTATTGTTCATCCGGATATGCTGGTGGTGTTACAAGAGCTATGTTGCTATCAGGATGTGATGATTGAAATGGACCAGAAAGATAGCTAACAGGGGGATGAAGCTCAATACAATAGAGGTATTTAGACGATAAAATATAAGAAAAGGATCTGGCATCCTACAGTTGATAGTGATTGAGAATTGCACAGGAAGAGCATCCAGTTCTACTTACCGAAACACCACTGAAAAATGACTCAAATCCTTATTGAAATATTCAATGCTGTTGCTATGTAATTTGCCATCCAAGCAGTTCTGTCTATGTGCATATCAATCCAATCAGTTTAAATGATTTTCCTAGTTACTTTGGTTTTGGCTTGTAAGCCTCAGGAATGTCTATTCAAAGCAATTCCAATTAACTGCATCGTCATTAACTTGAGCTTCATTTGCATTAATAGCATTTTAATGATTCGAATATCATTATATTATATCAATTTATTAAATCAATAGAATTTATTTGCAATATATTTATAATTTAGATGATGAATTTATTCTTTTTGTTATGATATTATATTTGTATTATTAATTTTTATCACTTTTACTATTTTTACTATTGTTTTTTCAATATGATTTTCAATATAAACCTTACCTTGAACTCGCTGATCACGAGACATCCAGTACAGCACGGATTTACCATTCGCTAATGGCTCTTTGGAATCACGAATTGTTTTAATTCGCTTGTCATTAAATGCATAGGACCCAACAAAATACTCTTTCCGTTTGCATTCAATATTTTTTATAAATGAATCAAATTCGATTTTGCTAAATATTTTAAATCAATGTTTAAAGAAAAAACTCGGAAAATTATTACTTCTCAATTTTTACATTTTTAGTAAATAAATTTTCAGTTGAAGTCGACGCAGATTGATTATCCAAAACTGTTTTGCGCCGTTTTACACTTTTTGGACTAGATTTATCTGTAGTTAATTTATTTGTTAGTTTTCTTTTCATTTGTAGTAATTTATCTTTTTCTTATTTTAATCTACAGTAATTTATAATAAATATAAAATTAAGTTACAAATTCATTAATTCATTTTATTTAAATTAGATTATTTAAACAATTGTTGAATAAAAATTAATTTGAAATTAATTAAAATTTTTACTTTAAACATAGCAATTTAATTTGATAATAAAGCTTATTATTTATGTAATCTATAAATAATATAAAAAAATTTAATACTTATAATATTTGGCGTTTTATTTTTGACATTAAACTTTTATTAAATTATTAATGATAAATTCTAAAAAGTGTGAAAATGTTTAGCGGGTGCGCATACATATGTATACTATAGGAAGACATTTGTTTTAGAAAGACGTTTAAAATTCATTTTCGTATATTGATTTGCATAAATATTGCATACACGCTTTTTAATATAGTCAAAGGACTTTAAATCTAAAAGAGTAAGGTCAGGTGAATGCGGTATATAGTGTATTATTTTAAATTCATGGTCTTCCAGTATAAATTCAACCGTTTGACTAAAATGATGTTGTGCATTGTCATGGAAGAAATTTAGAGTTTTTGCATCCATACTTTGCTTTTTATAAATCGACCTTGAGGCTTCAAGAAATGTAATAAAAACTCCAAAAAAAGTACAAAAATTAATTAAAATTTACTAAAAATCGAAAATCAATATTGATCGGGGAAACAGGTATGATTTAGCTCTAAATTGAAAGACAAATTCAAAAATAATAATAATAATTTAGTAACGGCTTTACATGAAAAGTTATAACGTAAAAATAAATTAATGTAAATTAATTAATCCATAATGGGAAGCCCGAGCGCTGATGAATACCAGGAGCCAATTTAGACTTGATCGATTAGATAAGGAAGTGAACTCCTCAAACGCCAATCCAGGGTAAACAAGTTAAACTGTTGTGATAACCTCTATAATTATTACCTAAGGTTCCATGAATACCAATTATTTCCAATAATCTAAAATAATGTAGATAATTGTCCTCTCAGGAAAAATATAAAATGAGAGCTCAAAAACAGACGAGTCGAAAATTGGTCGATAGAACAAAATGAAATAAAGAGCTATTGCCAAAGTCAGTTAGCGATCAATAAATAGATTCTTGTAATTTAAAGCAATTCTAAACTCTCGTACCAGATGATGGGATTGCCCTTGTGTTGTCTACCTTCACGGGCAATATTTATATAGAAAAAAGGTGCAAATTAATTGAAAAAGTGTAATTGCGATTGAAGTTTAATAAAGTTATTTTGTGTTTGATTTTGAATATTTCTTTTATTAATGACACGAGGACTGAGAGAAACCTACTTGCAAAAATAATAACCCAACAATCGTTTGGCTTCCTGAATTCATTTCAAAAAATGATTTTCATATTTTAATTAATTTGGAAAATTAAACACAAATTTAACTTTCACTCGCGCATGTTTCTCGTGAATTATATTCTACTATAAACAGCAAATGAATAAATTTATTAACTCGTTTATATCTTAGGTTTTTTATTAATTTTAGCATTTTGATACTGATTCTCTCCCGTTTTTGTCTGTTTTTCGAATTTGATAATGAACAAACTTTTTAATTGTTTTTTTATAAAACATCGATTTTTTTATGAATGGTCGTAATTAATGATGTAAATAATTTTTAACCTTCATCCGTCCCTCGGGTCTTTTTAGACCCGAAGCGATTTTGTTTTGCAAATATATCATAAAATATTAATGCTACATATCTATAATTTCGTGACTTTGATTTTGTTGATATAATAAATTAATTTTTGAAAATAAAAAAAAATGATACCTGGATTATCTCTTTAAAAAAAATTAACACTCCAGTCCTTCGGGTGGAAAATGACCCAACTGCATTTTTGAACAAATTTTTAGAATTAGCGGCGCAAACGGATGTTTATTTATATCGCCTCCTAAGAAGTAATTTTTTCAACAAAATTTGGCTGTATAGTTTTCAACAGTCAACTCAAAATATAACAATCGATGAGCAATTGGTTCCATTCCGCGGAAAATGTCCATTTCGACAATACATGCCAAAGAAGCCGGCTAAATATGGGATTAAACTTTGGGTGCTGTGCGATAGCACAAATAGTTATGTATGGAATATAGATATATACACTCGAAAAGTAGCTGGTGAAGCACCTGGAAAGAATCAAGGAAGGCGAGTGGTTTTAGATTTGTGCCAACAACTTGAAGGGAGGAATGTAACAGTTGACAACTTTTTCACTTCTTATGAACTAGGTCAAATATTACTTTCCAAAAAATATACTATGATTGGCACTATTCGAAAAAATAAAACGTCAATTCCATCTGTATTGCTCAAAGTAAAAGGCAAGGCAATTTTTACTTCAAAATTTGCATTTACAAAGTGACATACATTCCTAAAAAATAAATGTGTTATCCTTCAGAGTACTCTTCACAAAACAAAAGAATTGTCAGGTGGTTCTGAAAATAAACCTAATATTGTATTAGATTATAGTGCAACGAAAGGAGGACTTGATACCTTAGACAAAATGATAGCCCATTACAGTACTCGAAGAAAAACAAATAGATGGCCAATTACTGTTTTTGCAAATATATTAGATATATCTATATCAAATGCACTTATTTTATTTACAGCTGTTTGTCCAGATTGGAATATAAAAAAAAATATCGAAGGGGAATTTTCATTGAAACCGTGGGCGAATTATTGATAAAAGAACAAATGACAAGACGGACTCAATTGCCATGAGCGGCTAATTGCCAACAATTTATGTTAGAACAAAAATGCACAACTACATCTCCTTTAGAAGTACCAACAGCAAGGATACGTGGTCAAAAAAGAGGTAGATGTCACATTTGTCCAAAATCGGACAATAAACATGCATTAGAATGTAAATATTGTAAAAGATTTATTTGTAAGGCACATTCCTATAACGTATGTAATAAATGTAATAAATAAATAATTAATACATAAATCGCTCTTTATTATTCCTAAACAGTCAACATTACCGTTATTAATAAAAGTAATTTAATTATTTGCATTTTGTTTCTTTTAAGTCAACAATTTCTACCTGGGTCGAAAAAGACCCGAGGGGCTTTAGTGTACAGTCGATTTAAGGGACGGATGAAGGTTAATTAATTTGATTTATTATGTCTAAACCTTATGAATACCCTTTTACTTAAATATTATTTGATACTGTTATTTATAAGAGTGACCAACTAATTCCGCTTACCAAAGAAATATATTAATTTTTTATCGTGAACTTAATTAATTAATTTTATCAGTAAAATCCTTTATTTTTTGTTCATATTTGATTTGTTGTCTTTTGATATCTCATTATTTTTCATTATGATTATAGATCAAAATTTAAATCGCGTTGCTTAAAAATTAATTTTAAATCTGTAGCTGTAGTGCCTCTCACTAGCACTTTTACCAATTTAATAATTGAACTAAAAATATATTATTAAATTAATTAAATTAAAATAAAAAATTAAAAACAATTATTTAAATCAGCCATGGCCAACCGGTGGCCCGTGAAGCGTTTTGATGTGGCCCATACACAGTTTTAAATATCAAATCAATAATTGTCTTTTTTAGAATTCATATTCGAATTAAGCATGTTTTTAATTTAAAAAATTGATTCTAAGTTTACTTGAATCGTAAAAACGAGTTATATTTATTAAAATGAATTTATTGTGGCCCGTGATAGTATTTTTCCGAAAATCTGGCCCTTCGATTGATTTGGGTTGGCCACCACTGGTTTAAATAATCTTTTACTTTCACTTTTTTAGAAAATCATCATCAAATTCAATTTTAAAAAAATCATCAAATTCAAACATGTCTAACGAAGTCACTGAAGTCGAACAAGTTGAAGAAGTTGCAGAAGTTGAATCAACTGAAGCGGATACTGAAGAAGTAGAAGAATCATCAAATCGAGTCAAAATCAATGGATCAAATATGTCAGAAATACAGGAAACAGAAACCTTCGTTTTATTCACAATGATATCGCTGATGATGTTCAAGTTCTCCATCAATGTTAATTACAATAAATTCTTTGTTCAAATTAATTGTATGCCCCTACAGTAGCCATAATGAAAATAAATAAGATAATTTATATAAATTAACTTGATGCCACTTCAACAAAATTGTATAAATTTTTTTTTTCAATTTTAATTTTCCCAAGGCGGCAAAATATTTAAAGCAAATTTTTTAATTTCGCAAAACCACTAAATCTGGGGAAAGCTTTAAAAAATTTTTACCGTAAACAAAATTAAAATTATATTTGATCAAAGTAAATAAAAATATATGTTGCAAAAAATCACGTTGTTCATATTTGCTAACAAATCCACTTGTACATAGTGAGTGACAGGCAATATTAGTAATGTTTCTAGTAAGTAACCACTGGCTCCACTGGGTTTTATTTCTACCATTTAGGAAATCTTTCTCATAACGTCAATGTTCTCACTTGGTCCAGCTCTCTTTCAGGTTTGTTCTAATGATCGAATGGATATTTGCATGACAAAGTATTCGAGATGCCTTCAACGCTGTGGGGAAGTCGACTTGCAATGCTTCAGTGCCTGCAAAATATCGGTTGTGAGATGCTCAATTTCTCAGGATACTGATGACAAATTTCCCTATTAAATGTCTTTATTATCAATTAATTCTTTCTTCCAAAATTTAGAAATCAAAAGAGGTGATCGGCGGTTTCATTTGTTGAATAAACGAAATATATTGTGTGCTCCTTTTTCTTGTTTATATCATTCAAATAAAACTCTACTTTTGTAAATTGAGTCCTTTTATTGTTTGCAATTGTCTATAATGTCATAAAGGTGAGAGTGGTGGCTCCAACGATTCTATATTTCGTCACAGATGAAAAATAAAATCAAAATGTCATTCAGTTTGATAGGGATGAGAAGCAATTGACAAACCTATGCAGAATACCTAAGGAATAAGCGAATCTCTGGGGTTAAAATTTACACAAGTAATGTCGAATTAAAGGTAAGAAAGAATTGAAAGATTTTAAAGGAATAATTTTATTAGTATAGTTGTAAATTAAAGTATTAAAATTTGTAATCGGTTCAGTACAAGCAATTTTCATTCTGTTAGGTTTGGTTTGGTTTGGCGTAGGTAAGTCATGGTGATTTATTACAAGTTGCATACTGCATATCTTTTCATCACATGCACCATACGAATACGCATTCTTAGAAGCATTTAATGGATCTATTTTGACTTGCAAAAATAGCTTAATTATGCTCATGTAAGAATACGAATATGTCAGTAATATCCAAGCAACTTCCACTTAGACGATTTTAGGAATTTTATTAAAAAATGCTGAATTGATATAAATACTATAAATCACCAACAGGGCTTGACTGGAAACACATTTAGGCACGGGAAATATAGGTGAAGTAGGCCCACAATATTAAATTTAAGAAAAAAATTTCACAAAAGTACATTAGTAATTTATAGACATATTTATTAACATAGTAAAAAGGAGTTTTGTTTTAATAATTTCAACAAAAATAAAAATTAAGTAATTAAAAATAATTAAATAAATATTATTAATTAAACAAGACTTTTTAGCATTTCATTTTTTTCTCTCATCATATCAATTACTCTATTAATGTCAATGTTATTTATAATATCTTTTACACACGCCATGTTTTTGCCTTAAACAATTTCTGAGTCAATTTAAAATGGAGAATTTTTTGAGAGAGACTTATATATTATGTGGTGCTGCGATGAACGACAGAACATCTCATTTTCAATCCTATTCACATCATCTGCATATTTATTTTGTTGTTTCGTTAATCAACCATTGAGTTAAATTGAAATAAAAAAAGTAACAATTGTAAAAATTTAATTTCATTTCATTAAAAAATATAAAACTTTACATTATTTGTTTTGAAATATTACAATAATCCAGTGTTGGTGGGCGTTTATGAAATGTGTTATTTCATTGCTCTTGTGTTGCTATTAGATTTATCGCTGATTCTTCGCTAAATGCATTCTTGACTATTTAACTTTTTCCATCCGTGTACCCATGGTAGCAACCATGTCATTAATGACCACAGTGGTTGAAAATCAATGAGCAGGTAAGCTCCACTTCATTATACGGTAATAAAATTGTTTAAAATAAATAAAAAATTTGAGCATGGACCTACCCTTATCTATCGTTTCGAAATTTTTATACTCAAATCTTATGTAGTGATTGCAAGTGTGTAGCTAAGATAGTTATCATGGTGAGCACATCCGTGAGAAAAATTGTAATCATTTGTTGGGTGTGAAATTCTGAAGTCTAATATCCCGAGAAAGAATTTTTGATAACTATTCTATTGAGCCACTAGATTTTGATTATACTCGAAATCTCATCTCAAAAAGATCATAGATAAAATAAAAAAATGAATAAAAAGTGAAGATGTATTAACATAAAAATTACACATAAATAAAAATAAAATAACCATACAACGAGCGTAAATACCGTAGATCCGAAAAATTGAGAGCATAACACTTAACACGTTGAAAAATTCTAACCATTTGTAAAAAATGAAATTTTGGTTGGTATTCATAGCAATTTGTGATGAGCACAAACGCCTTCTCTGCCTTTCAGAAATCAGCGTGTTAAATTTAAGTTAAATCAAATTATTTGTTATTTAATTGATTGGTTTAAACCTGTAGTTCCAAACCTGGGGGCAATCGCCTTAAGTGGGTAAATTTGGTTATTTGGCGGGCGATTTTCGGGGCGATGGTTTTTCAAAAGAGAAAGGATTAAAATTAATTATTTTACTTTTTTGTTCTTAAAAAATCTGTAAAAAAATGTATATTTTAACTTTTTAAAATTTTATTTAAGAATTACCGGATAAAACCGGTTTGGTTGTTTTTTATACGGTAATAAAATTGTTTAAAATAATTTAAAATAATGGCATACAATGAAAACGAAATGGGGAGTGGACGATGGGTAAAAATGAACCACCAGAAAGTGGCGATGAGTCAAAAGGGTTGGGAACCCATGGTTTAAACCATCAGGTTATTTAATTATTTTATTTTCTTTTATTTCGTTATTTCTTTGCTCAAATTTCATTAGAAATTATTGATAATTATTATTTGTTATAATTTTTTCTTATTCTTTTTCTATAATTCTGCAATTTTTATTAAAGCTCATTCGTATGAAAATGTTGGGGTCTGTAAATTAAAATAAATTTCAACGAAATTTAGGTTGAAAATTTAAATAAAAGTAAGTGAAGAAAAAGACAAATAAAAGCGAGATCATGCACAGAATTGATAGTAAAGGAAAGTGTGATTGAAGCAGTATTAGAAAATGCCAAAAGCAATTGCAAAAGGCAAGAATCCGGAAATCCGAGAAAAATCAATAAATTGTAAAATCATTGAAATAGAATTGGGAAAACGGGACAGGTATAGATTAGCTAATGGTCAGCAAGATGATGATTAGGGATTTATCAGAAAATGGTTAGAAAGGGTTGAAAAGCATTCAAATGTGTAAAAACAGAAAACGTTAATTAATTAATTAATTGGCTGATAGAAATCCCGAGCTAATGGGAAACCCGAGCCAATGGAGAACTTGAGAGATGAAGGAAACCTGAGCTGGGTAAACAAGAAAAAAGTAAACAGAAGGAAGATTTGGGCCCATTAGCTTGACACAATGATTAAATAGAAAAGAGCAAGGAGAAGATAGTGCATGCAGAAAGGCCGGACGGGGAGTCAAAAAATCAACGACTTAAATTAACTGAAAACCCAACAAAAATATGAGCCAAACATTCCAAATTAATTTGACTATGGTCCTTAGTATTTAAAAACGACCAATAATTATTCTTAATTTATTTTTTTTCGAGTCGGCAGATTTTTTGAATGCGTTGTTTCTCCAATAACTATGTTGGTGATTGTACTTTCATGTGCTTATCAATAAAATATATTTTCTAAATTTCACAGATTTGATTCTTTTGACCTTCAATTATGGTTTTTAGAACGGTTTCTTTTGCTGAAAGAAAGAGCAAAGAAATGTCATTTAACTGATTTCGTAATCAGTTTATATACGGAGGTTGATTAATGATATATTAGGATAAAAATCTTTTTAATAAAATTTTTTATTAACTAAGCAACATCACAAATTTCATTAAAGCAACTCCTCAGTTCAAACAGATTTCATGGAAATTTCAATAGCCTTGCTCTTCAAAACAAGAAATATATTTGGAAAGGCACGAATTTGAAATTGTAAATGTTGGATGACAGAGAAAGGCACATCGTAAAACTCAAGATACGAAAAGATTATAAAACGGAATGTTATTTGTTTTACTTTAATTTTTATTAATGGCTGCAGTAGAGAGAAAGCTGAGTTTGTATAATTGGCGAATTTGGCGTAATGGTAGCTGCGAACTCGCGCTTTTAATTTTTATAATGAAGTTAAACTGATTAGCATTTTAAATGTATTAAGAATATAAAGAATAAAATAAATTTTATTTATAAATAAAATTTACAATTATAAAATTATATTGAAAAGTATAATTAATAATGAATTTTTTTATCTTATAAGTCATGAATTTTAAATTTCATTAAAATAAATTATTAAAGTTTGTTTAAATATTTGCTAATGTTGTTATCCATTCAATTTAAATTGAGTACTTAACAATTTTTATTATATTAATTTTTGTATTCCATTTTCAGCTCCATGTTGGTATTTTATACAATATGGCGTTCCAAATATGGTAAATTAATTCCTCATTTTTCAAATTCTTAAATTGTAATTGCATTTAAGCGGAAAAATTAGATATAATTATTTCATCAGTTTTCTTAATTGTGACGATTTCATATGACTAAAAATGATCTCATTTTAACTATTATTACCAGTTTAGCATAAATATTTATATAATGAAGATCTTATTCAAATGCTTTTTAATAGGGACTTTATGTTTATTTTGTCAAAAATATATCAAAAATCAAACATTTTATTTCATAACATTTATCAGCACATTTACCAAAAATCCCAGAATAAATCCTGGCTAAACGTGTCATAAATCTCACCACATTCGCTCTCTACTGTACAGCCATTACAATGCTTATGGCACTTATTTACAGCCGAGCATTTACATCCTCCAGAAATGTCTCCATAGCCCTAAATATGTATGAAATGGTAAATTAATTGATTTGATGCATGATTGGATTCCATGATAAATAATGATAAACTGCATCAATTACACTGCTAGATTCCTTATCGCTTGTATGCTTATAACTAATTGCAGCGCATTTATTACCTTGATCGTGACAGCTATATAGCTATACTATGTATACTTAATTTTGGGGGGGCGCCATATCACTTAATTACATTAATTATGGTTCAATAATTAATTAATAATAAATGTATTATGTCAATGATTAATTGAATAGAATATTAAAAAACTTGCAATGCTTATTTAACATATGTGAAGAATTTGGCTAAGAAAATCAAAACTTCATTGGCAGTAGATAGATGATAATTAACACAAGTGACTATAGGACTGGACCAAACGAATTCAGGGTGAATGTATATAGTGAAAGATGTAATTACAAGCACCCAATTCTGATGGATCGTAAAACTAAAATCAGTCAGTCACTTCTACAGAATTGACAATCTAAAAGACTTAGTGTGACCTCTTCGTATCCCTTGTTTATATTTAAATATTAATTTGGTTACTTTTCGATATTATAATAGATTATGTAAAATCACTTTGGTTATGTTATTATGTTAATAAAATATCATGGGGATTTTGATAATTATGTTCTAGTTATAATTTATTAATAGTAGATAAAATTAAACTCCAAACAAACACTTAAATAAATATATTAAAAATGTTGGATGACAGAGGCAGAGTCATCGAAAATTTTTGAGCTCACAAAATATTATAGGACATGAACTAACAAATATAGAGTCAATATTTATGCGGCAAACATATAAAGATGGCAGAAGCAGGTAATCCAATCCAACGCATCCAATTCAACCCAATATCAAATATATTCAATGAACAAGTCGATTAACTTATTATTCTAATATATAATTACGCTCATCACTGATTCACTGACTGATTCTATAACGCTCGCTGATTGGTTGATTTAATTGTAAATATTTTATGTTACTTATTATTATAAGTAGTTAATAGTAGCTCATTATCAATAATATTTCATTTGTCTATTCTGTTTGGATATATTATAGAATATTTTATACTACTTATTATTATAAGTAGCTAAAAGTACCTCAATATTTATAATAATATAATTCCTTTATATCTATATATTGTGGAATATTTTATATTACATACTATTATAAGTAAGTAATAGTAATTCAATTCTAATATAATAATTCCTTTTTATGCATGTCCATCTGATGGAATATATCAACGGTGGGCAAATGCGGCTCTTTGATAATTGAATTTTTGATAATCGAATTTGAAAATTGAATTCGATTTTTTTATTTTGAAATTTTTTCAACTGAATTTTTAAAAAAAAATTTTTTGTTGCAATTGTATTTTCATGGTTAGTTCATTTTTACCTGTGTCACAAAATAGGTGTAAACAGAATTAAAATTTATAGTGTCATTCGATGGCGGTATTTAGAATCAAAATTTAATACTTCCTTATTACATTCTACCTTGTTTGATTCTTTTTATAAGCAATATTTAAATAATACATGTCTCACTACACTATATACCAGGGGTGGGCAAGTGCGGCTCTTTGATGAGCCATGTGGCTCTCTAGGAACTCATGCGTGCCCACCCTGGAATATATTATAGAATATTTTATACTACTCATTATTATAAGTAGCTATTTACAATAATAATAATGAGTAGTATAAATTTTTTTTTTTCATTCCATATATATAACAGAAATAATTTTCAAATTGCTTAAGAATACAAGAAATTGAATTTTTAATAAATATTTAGTATGTCAAACTGTTCATTTATTTTATGATTTGTCAACGGGCGCCTTGTAATTAACTAGTTTATTATATATAATGAACAATTTTTTATCGATGTCGTTTTTATATGTTATTTATTGATTTTGTGTTGTGAACTATTTGTTGTCGATGTCATTTTTATGTTGATGATTTATTTATGTAACTTATCGGTGAACACTCATTTATTTATTACCAATGTCGTTTTTATATTCCATTTATGTAACACTTAATTATATATTGTAAAGGGAGATTTTTCAAAATATAAATTATAACAAGTTAATTTCATTTAATTTAATGCAAAAATAAAATAAACAACAGCTCGGGTCGAATTCAAATAGGCAATAGCTCGGGCCGAGTAAACGAATCGAATTTTGAGCAAATAATGAATAATTGAAATATTTTTATACAACATTATTTTATAAAAAACATTTGAAATATTTTTTATGTAAATAAATAAAACTTCCTTATATTAGCACGCATGGAAAATAATATAAATAGCGACCCAAAAATCAGTAGTGGTCACACAAAAAAGGGAAGATCATTATTAGTTTTTAAACTCGAACAGTACAACACGCGTATACAACATATAACACTTATACAACTCGCACTTTTCCCGCGGAATCATCTTATTCAAACGGAATCTGTATTGGTAATATTTGTATTTCAAAATAAATATTTGCTAACCAGACTTTGTTTTAATATTTGATAGACCTATACAGTCACCAGTGCAACGTTGGGAATCTCAAATATTGAGACCTCAACAAAAGCAATTAGGGTAAATTTTTAAAAATTTTTTCTGCAAAATTTTCTCAATAGAAATAAATAAATATTTTTAACGAATTTGGTAATAAAAATATAAAGTAAATTTATTCAATACAAATAATAACCCAAAATCTTTTTTATAAATAGCGTTCACAAATTTAATTTAATCGCCCCAAAAGATCAAGTCTTATTTTAGATTATAAATTTTGAGATTAAAATAAAAGACAGTACGAGATCAATCATCTCAGTCTTACAATACACGCATTATACAACATATATATAGAACCAGTAAGTTGAGAATCTCAAGTAGTGAGACCTCAACATATGTTCTTTGGCCCACAAAGGAATTAGTAGTGATTAGTAGTAATTAGGAGTGATGATTCATAATGGTGTTTGTCTAATTGTTTCTAGAGGATGAGTCAGACTTCAAAATGATGCCTCATGGTCTTTGTTCTACATTATGTCAAAGTGGTCATGTCAAAAATATCGAAGACTCATTATTTTTATAACAAAAAAGTTGTTAGTACCCTCAACCCCCCCCCCCCCCTTTGTTTCTTTGAATAAAATCAGCACTTCATTCCCTGTAATTCCTGACTGACTAAACTCAGTTTTGCAGGCTTTAAACGGTTCCCTGAACAAAACTTTTAAAGGCAATTTAAGTGTCATTTGCTCTGAATGGATTATTTCTGGGATAGGTGAATCAATAAAAGGTTGGAATTTGACGAAGACAAACATTGATTTGGTGGTTCAGTATGTAAAGAATGTATGGGACACGATTCCACCTGAAATGATCGAAAAATCATTTCAGAAGTGATGCATTAGAAATGTTTTGGATGGCACTGAAGATAATAAACTTGGTGGTGATGAAGAGCAATGTTCAAAATTGTTCAAAATAATATTGTTAATTTTATCTCTCTGTTATTAAAATTATCTTTCGATTTTACGCTGTTTACCATTTTAGAATAAGATTTTTTATCAAAATTTGTGATAATTTGACTGATTTAATTTGATGGAGTCATTGTTAATTCGTTTTATTATATATACTGAGTTTAAATAATTTAAAAATAAATAAATTTAAATAATTTCTTGATAATTTGCTATATTTTATTGACTTGTTTTTAAATTTCAAATAAAAATTAATTTTTAATGAGGTTAATAATTAGAGTTTTTTACAATAAACAAGTGATAGGATAAATTTTGATGATGATGACTTTGTAACGATATTGAATTTGACTAAATAATTTTTTCATATATTTTCTACGAATATTGATGAACTTTTAAATATTGAAAATCTAAAGTTGAAACCAGCTAATTTTATCATGATGATATATTTGAAATCCACTTGAAAATTATTGAAAGATATATCATTTTATAATGGCTATAATTGGTTGAATCGATGAAGAATTATGATCAATGAATATATTTCATCTCTAGTTAGGATTTTGATGGTAAATGTGGTGAAATATTTGTAGAAAATATTGATTTTATTGAATTTTGATTTTTTAGTGAGCTCTTTGAATTTAGATACTAATTATTTCAATGGAACAAAGTTTGTAACAATTAAATAAAATTCATATTTTGAAGAATTTTCCATGGATTTTAAGAGAATTGATATATTAAAGGGCTTAAGTGGGTGAAATTAAGGGATATAGTCAGTAGGTAGTTAGGAGCTTACCGGGAGGGGGTTCTGCTGCAACTTTTGATTACGCAATTGCTGCAACTCACATTTTTTGCTTTCAGGGATTTTTGGTCCAAATTTTTTTTTATCAGACTATAGTGAGGGGGTCTCGATGGTCCTGGGATTTTCAATACAAAAAAAATTTTTCTATACAAAAATCCGACTACCACTAAAAAAGCATGGAATTTTCAGACTATAGTGAGGGGGTCTCGATGGTCCTGGAATTTTCAATACAAAAAATTTTTTTCAATACAAAAATCCGACTACCACTAAAAAAGCATGGAATTTTCAGAATATAGTGAGGGGGTCTCGATGGTCCTGGGATTTTCAATACAAATAAAATTATTTCAATACAAAAATCCGACTACCACTAAAAAGCATGGAATTTTCACACTATAGTGAGGGGGTCTCGATGATCCTGGGATTTTCAATACAAAAATCCGACTACCACTAAAAAAGTCAAAGATTTTTCAGACTATAGTGAGGGGGTCTCGATGGTCCTGGGATTTTCAATACAAAAAAAATTTTTCAATACAAAAACGATGGTCCTGGGATTTTCAATAAAAAAAATTTTTTCTATACAAAAATCCGACTACCACTAAAAAAGACAAGGATTTATCACACTATAGTGAGGGGGTCTCGATGGTCCTGGGATTTTCAATACAAATAAAATTTTTTCAATACAAAAACTGGTCTTCAATAAAAAAGCATGGAATTTTCAGACTATAGTAAGGGGGTCCCGATGGTCCTGGGATTTTCAATACAAAAATCCGACTACCACTAAAAAAGCAAGGTAATTTAAGGTCTCAGGATATTTTCAATACAAAAATCCGACTACCACTAAAAAAGCATGGAATTTTCACACTATAGTGAGGTGGGTCTCCTTGGTCCTGAGAAAAAGGTGGTCTACACTGAAAAACGTAGTAAATTTTTTTCAATTAAAGTAAATAATGGTCCTAAAAAATTAAATTACAGTAAATTATGGTCCAAATTTTTCAAATACAGTAAATTATGGTTCTAAAAAATTAAATTACAGTAAATTATGGTCCTAAAAATTTAAATTACAGTAAATTATGGTCCAAATTTTTCAAATACAGTAAATTATGGTCCAAATTTTTGAATTAAAGTAAATCAAGGTCCAAATTTTTGAATTACAGTAAATAATGGGTCTAAAAATTAAATTACAATAAATTATGGCTCAAATTTTTAAATTAAAGCAAATTATGGTCCAAATTTTTCAAATTAAGTAAATTATGGTTCTAAAAAATTAAATTAAAGTAAATTATGGTCTAAATAAGTAAATTAAGGTTCATATTTTCGAATTAAAGTAATTAATGGGCTCAGATATTTCAATTAAAGTAAATTATGGTCCAAATTTTTGAATTAAAGTAAATTAAGGTTCTAAAAATTAAATTACAGTAAATAATGGTTCAAATTTTTAAATTAAAGTAATGAATGGGCTCAAATAACTAAATTAAGGTTCTAAAAAATTAAATTAAAGTTAATTAAGGTCCAAATTTTAAAATTAAGTAATCAATGGTCAAAAATTTTAAATTAAAGTTAAATAAGTAAATTAAAGTAATAATTTTTAAATAAGTAAATTAAAGTAAATTAAAGTAAGATTTTAAAATTTATTAACAAAAAGTTGAAATAATAGAAGGTGTTTGAGAATTGAAATTTTTAATGAAAATTTTTATGAAATATTTTTCAATGATAATTTTAAACGGAAATTTTTATGAAATAATTTTTTAAGTTAATTTTTAATGGAAATTTTTATGAAATATTTTTCAATGATAATTTTAGATGGAAATTTTTAAGATAATTTTTAATAGAAATTTTTATGAAATATTTTTCAAAGACAAATTTTATTAATAATTCAACAACAAACCAACAACTTAGTACCAACATGTATTTACAACCAGATACCTACAACTAGTTACTAACAACCCATTAACTAGCTACTAAGTACTATCAACCCACAACAACCAGCTAACAACTAACAACCACCTACCAACTACTCACAACCACCATCAACCAGGTACTAAGCCTTAATTACCAACTACTAAGTACCTACAACTAGTTACTAACAACTAGTTACTTGATACTAAGTACCTACAACCACCTAACAAGTACTAACAACCGTCAACAACCAGGTACTAAGCATTATTAACCAACTACTAAGTACTAACAACATGTTATCTGCTACCAAGTTCTTACAACTAGTTACTAACAACTAGTTACCTGATACTAAGTACCTACAACCACCTACCCATTAACTAGTTACTAAGTACTATCAACCAACTAGGTACTAGATACCAAGTACTAACAACCAACAACAACCAGGTACTAATCATTAATTACCAACTACTAAGTACCTACAACCAACTAGCTACCACCTACCAACTACTAAGTACCTACAACCAACTAGCTACCACCTACCAACTACTAAGTACCTACAACCAACTAGCTACCACCTACCAAATACTTACAACCAGCTAACAACTAACTACCACCTACCAAGTACTAACAACCGACAACAACCAGCTAACAACTAACTACCACCTACCGAGTACATACAACCACCTACCCATTAACTAGATACTAAATACTAACAACTACCTACCAACTACTAAGTACCTACAACCAACTAGCTACCACCTACCAAGTACATACAACCACCTACCCATTAACTAGCTACTAAGTACAAACAACTAACTACCACCTACCAAGTACATATGACCAACTAACAACCAGACACTAAGAATTATCAACCAACTACCTACAACCAACAACAACCAAGTACTAAGCACTGTCAACTAGGTACCAAGTACTTACAACCAGATGACCACATGAAATTATTAGTTAAATATGAAAATAATGGTTATAATTAGTTGTTTAGTAAATTATGGTGTAAAATTAAGTAACCAATGGTTCAAATTTTAAATTAAAGCTAAATAAGTAAATTAAAGTAAGATTTTTAAATTTATTATCAAAAGTTTGAATAACCACCAACTTTTTTGAGAAATGTAATTTTTAATGAAAATTTTTATGGTATAATTTTTTTTAAGCTAATTTTTAAAGTTAATTTTAAATGAAAATTTTAATGGAATAAAAATAATAATAATAATAAAAATAATAATAATAATAATAATTAAACAGTTACCAACAATCGGTTACTAAATATTTTTAACTAGGTGCTAACAAATAAGTACTTTCAACATGATACCACGTACTAACTAACTCTCAAACAACCAGATACTTACAACTAACTACTTACAATCAACTAAATATTCTTTATCGTATTTTATGAATTGTATTTTTTTTTAAATTAATATTTTTTATACAGCTTCTATAATAACTTTAACTACAATCAGTAGAAAAACCTTTTCAAATTTAACAAAAATGTTGATTTTCATCAAAAAAACCACAACTCAATCACTTTAAAACACCACGTGAAATTCAAAATAATTTAAATTACAATGAAAGACTAATGAATTCTAATTTACAAAACATTCTTCTTTTAAATTATAACTACTGACTTATTATTGCAAAGTAAAAATCGCATTCAATAAATACTTATTGTTGATCAGTTTTATTATATATACTCTGAGTTTATCCGACAGGATGTTTTGACCCCTCTAAGGGTACTGGTCATAAAGGTACTGGTCGTAAGGGTATTAGTCGTAAGGGTACTGGTCGTAAGGGTATTAGTCGTAAGGGTATTGGAATCACTCAACCACAACCTATCCATTTACTAGATACCATATACTAACCACTAGGTTTCAAACAACTAAATACTAAGCATCTAACAAACCAGTAAATTCATTTAAATGACAATATCTGGTATATTTAAGTGAATTCTCCAATAAAATCATCTAAAAAGAATCATTTTCCTTGAAATATCTCTATTTTTTAAGATTAGTATCTTATCGATAAGTACTTGTTAAAGATCATATATTCACCTCAAACTAACAAGATTCCTTAAAATCCCTTAAATGACTATATTTCTATCCTTAATCCATATTATTACAAATATCATCAAAAAAAGCATCAAATTTCCCTGAAATAACTATATCTTTAAAGATTAGTATTTTATCGATAAATATCCTTAAAAGGTTATATATTTACCTCAGACTAATAAGATTGCTTAAAATCCCTTAAATGACTATAATTCTAACTTTAATTCATATTATCACGAATATTTCCCTATAAAACATGTAAAATCATTAACCCTAAATAATTTATAAAATCTAATGATAAAACTGGTTATAATTAAATTTTTGTAAATCACTGTACTCGAAATTTTAAATAAATATAACTGACTAGGTCCCATTGAAAGATTAAATTTATCCATTCAATAAAATATATTTCTTCAAATGGTCGACTTTTGTCGTTGTCCGTCTAAATAAAGATAAAAATAATTTAAAGTTGATATCAATCCCAATTATCTGTAAAGATTTCATTGTCAAAACCAAGTAAATCTATCATTATCCCTACTTAATAAAACATTGTTCTAAAACATAAATCTAAATTAATTTACTGTGCATTAATCACAACCTAATAGAACGATATAATTATTATTGATTCATAACTGACTAATGTATTGCAATTTCCCTTAAAACATTGATATTTTACCAACATAATCCTTAAAAAATCATATATTCCCATCTTAACCCATTCTTCATTAAATTCAATCGACTATATCTCCCTTACAATGATATATTCCCATCTTAACCGATCTCTCATTAAATCTAACCGACTATATCTCCCTTAAAAGATCATATTTTCCCATCTTAATCGATCTCTCATTAAATATAAATATCTACCTCTTTAAACATCTAACCAAATATATCCTTCAATTCTACCCACTTGAATCCTCCTTTAATTCAATTCAGTCTTAAAATCCTTAAAGAATTCTTCAAAAAATATGAATTTTCATAAACACCAAATATTCTTCCATTGAAATAATTTAGAAGCTAAATAATAAGAGCCCACTAAAAGATCAAAATTCACTAATATTTTCTACAAATATTTACCATAAAATACCTAACTAGAGATGATATATATTGATTTATCTTAATTCTTCAACGATTCAACCAATCATTTTCAAGCAATAATAGGAAACTAAATTTCTGTATATTTTCAAGTAAATTTAAAGTTAACTGGTTTCTTAGCTTATGTTTTTTAAAGTTCATCAATGAGTAAATATTCTTAGAAAAATATTGAAAACATTATTTAGTCAAATATATTACAAAGTTATCATCAAAAATCACTTAATTATTAACCTAATTGTCAATGAAATTAATTTTTATTTAAAAACTATTCAATAAAATACAACTAATTATCAAGAAATTAATTAAATTTATCAATTAAATTTATCAGTCAACATGAAATTCTTAGAAAATTATTCAATATCCTCATCAAAATTTATCCAACTATTGTAAAAACTCTAATTATTAACCTCATTAAAAATAAATTTTTATTTAAAATTAAAAAAACTATTCAATAAAATACAACTAATTATCAAGAAATTAATTAAATTTATCAATTAAATTTATCAGTCAACATGAAATTCTTAGAAAATTATTCAATATCCTCATCAAAATTTATCCAACTATTGTATGTTTAATTATTCGTTTAATGCGCGTCTGTGTGCGCTTGTCTTTCCTTTGTTTTGGTTGTGTGCGCACACAGACGCGTAAGATTGTGGATGGCAATGGAGAGTTGGATTGTTTTTTTTTGTGCCATCTGTGTCAGCCGATTGCGTGTTTGCTTATCCGCGTCTGTGTGTGCATGCCTTTTGGAGTTATTTTGGCATATCGATTAGATTTTCGAATTGAAGTTGGTTGAAGGATTTTGGAATTCGAACACTTTTTATGTGAATTTGAAATTTGAATAACATTTTTTATTGAGTTCTCTTCGATTTTGGTTGGAATTTATGGAAAGTAACAAAGTTACAAATTATGAATCTAAATATAACGGGGGATTGATGGATCTCGATGATTTAATGGCAAGGTTGGATAGAACCCGCAGCAAAATGGAAATAGAAACTATTTGTAAAGACGATGTTATCAGATCTAGCAAATCTCTTAAAATTCTGGATAATGGATTCTCTCTAATCACATTATCTCGAGACCGACAATTAGTTCAATCTGTACCTGGTGAATTGAATATGGATCAAACAAATTTGTTGAAATGTGCTCAAGATCAAAATGGCCGAATCGATATTGTTTTGTGTTCAGAAAGGAATAATATGAGATCAAATTTATGTGTAGCTACACAAAGACAGGTTCCAAATAAAATGATTGAGAAGAGTTCAGCTACGAGATTGTTTAATATTACTGAAAGTACTGGAGGTGTTATGACTGCTATGATCCCTCATTATCGATCTCAAGTATGTCATGCACAAATGGAAGCAGCTCGATGTAGATATAAACATGTATATGAAAATAAAAGGTTTATGTGTTATTATGAAGTCGCGATTGAACATGGTAGCAGAGCGTGGTTCCGGCTAGCCAGCCGGAACAAGGTAATTAAAATGTATTATAAAATGTCTTTTTTGGTTTTATATATATTATGTAAATATTATGTTTATTATGTGTTTAATAATATTTTTGTAATTAATAATATTTTGGTAATTAATATGTATTATAAAAAATCTTGTTTGTGTTCATGCATATTATGTTTATATTATAATACCTTTGTAAAATTAAACATCCTCCCTTCCCTACCGAGCGTGGGAAAGTGCTGCTATGGGCCCCAGCACTCTTTTAAAGGGGGAAGCCAGGGGAACAGGGTAAAGAACAGAGCCGAGTCAAGGGTGAGGGCGAGCGGGGTAATGGGTTTTGAGTTGCGAGGGGAAAGTCAAATATTTGTCAAAACTCTTACTGGTAAGACAATTTCTCTTAACGTTGAACGGAACGACACAATTGAAAAGATAAAAGGAAAAATCCAGGACAAAGAAGGAATTCCGGAAAATTATCAGATGTTAGTATACGCAGGAAAGCAGTTAGAAAATAAAAGAAGATTGAATGATTATAGGATACAAGTAGGGTCGACACTTCATTTGTCACTCAGGCTGTGCGGGGGCAATGACGAAGAGATTTTAGAAGAAGGACTGTGGAAAAAGAGAATGAAAAAAGGAAAATTAACGAGATTAAGAAACAAGATTCTCAATGATATAAATGGGAAGGATGTTAGCGAATGGTTGGCGGAATATGAAGATCAAAAGGAGAGTCTAGATGAAGAATTAGGGGATTTGAGAACGATCAGTAAAAAATTGCAAAGATTGGACATCACTGCAATCTTAGATAAAGACCTGCAAGAGATCGAGGAAAAACATCAAATAATTGGGGCATTGATGGAAAGAAAAGCAAATCAATCTTTTATGGAAGAGAAGGAAAATGTGAATGATGATACCATCAAGAAGAATAATTCCGTGCATAAAAGAAAACTGGAAAGCCTACAGAAAATTACAATACCTGTCTTTGAAGGCAAGATGAAAGAGTACGAACCATGGAAAGCAGCTTTTACTGCATGTGTTGACGAAGCGGAAGGTGATGAGGTTGAAAAGATGTTTCACCTGCACAAGTACCTTCACGGAGAGCCATTAAAGTTAATTGAAAATCTTGGATATTCGGCAGAGGCTTATCAAATGGCAAAAGAGAAGTTGGATAGGCGATATGGTGGGGATGAAAGGATATATTTATCAATGTTAGAGGAGATGGAACAGTTCAGGCCAATTCGAGAAGGAGATTTGAAGGATCTAGACTTATTTGTTGGATTATTAGAAACGGTCACCGTGCGATTTAAATCCACTGGGAAAGAATCCGAGTTAAAGACTGGATATATTTTTCAAAAGTGTTTGAGCAAGTTAACGACGAATCTTGTGTATAAATGGAAAAAAGACAAAATAGAAAAGGAATTGCGGGAGACGATAGAGGATTTGAGAAGATGGATACAACAAGAAGCGGAGATCCTAAGGTCCACTAACGAGGTTGTGTATGGGACTAAACCAAGCACCAGGGCTTATGATGGGTCAAGAGTAGAAGGGGTGTCTAGGGGAAGAGAAAGATTCAATCCAGGAGGTCGGACGCATTTTACGGGGCAACCAGATGGCAGAGTTAAAAGTGGAACAGTTATACAGGTGAATAACTCTAACGGCTATAGATCAGAGTGTGTACACTGTGGTGGTCAACATTACCTAGACCAATGTGACAAGTTCAAGCAACTCACAATTCCAAAAAGGAAGAAAGTCATCGAAGAAAAGAAACTGTGCAGGAATTGCTTCAAAAGAAATCACATGGCCAAGGAATGTCGTAAAGAATCTTTCTGCAAGGTTACCGGATGTAAGCAAAGGCACAACGAATTATTACATGAAAGACAAATTAGTGAGGAGAGTGAAAAAGGTAACAACACGATGCTGACCCAGAAAGGGATGAACGAGAAAAACCTAAGACCTTACCTTAGTTTAAGAACAATTCCAATCTACCTGGAAAATGGGAACAAGAAAATAAAAGTCAATGCACTGTTAGATGATGCAAGCTCAGTAAGCTACATCAATCTAAGAATTTTAAAGGAGCTTGGGTTAAAAGGGGTGGAAAAGAGGACACCGATAGGGGTTATCGGAGGTAATGTCCAACAAATGATGGCTACTCCAGTGACCATGAAGTTAATTAGTAATGACGGCCGATTGACGAAAAACTTCAACGCACTGGCCGTAACAAATATCACGGGAGAAATGAAGGTAGTAAATTGGGCCAGAGAAAAACATAAGTGGACTCACCTGAAGGGCATCCATTTTCCGATGCTAGACGAGAGACAGGCAGTTGAAGTGTTGATTGGCGCGGATTATTTAACGCTTCAACGAGCACTCAAAGAAATCGATGGTAAGTTGGATGAACCGATTGCCCGTTTAACGCCACTTGGCTGGACATGTGTGGGAAGAACCTCGGTGGGAAGAACTTGGAACCATCAAAGCAATTTCATACGAACGTTCTTCGGTAATGGCGAGGACTTGCAACGACAGATGGAGCGATTTTGGGAAATTGATGATAGCGGCTTAAAGGAAAATATATTTGCAGCGAAAGACCAAGTGATTTATGAGAAAACCAAATCTGATATGAAGAAAGTAGACGGACATTTCGAGGTAAAAGTGCCATGGAAAGAGTCACCAACAGCTTTGCCCAATAGTGAAAAAATGGCAGAAAGTCGACTGCGAAGTTTGGACAAGAGGCTTGAAAAGGAAGACTTACGAACTGAGTATCAGGATATTTTGAATGGTTACCTGAAAAAAGATTATATAAGTATTGTAAAAGAGAAAATGATGCCTGGAGATTCGGAATGGATATTACCACACTTTCCCGTGGTTAGAAGAGATAAGGATACTACGAAAGTGCGTATTGTGTTTGATGCGGCAGCCAGGTGTAACGGGGTGGGACTTAATGATATGGTGGAAGTTGGCCCAAAATTACAAAATGAAGTTTTTGATATTTTAATTCGTTTTCGTCGATTTTCCGTAGCTGTTGTTTGTGATATAGCAGAAATGTATCTGCAAATAAGAATGGCTCTTGAAGACAGGAAATATCATCGGTTTTTATGGTCAACTGGGGGGAAAATTATTAAGTATGAGTTTAATCGGTTAGTGTTTGGTCTTAATGCATCTCCATTCCTTGCCCAGCTAGTCGCGCAAGAGAATGCAAAGAAATTTGAAAAGGACTACCCAAAAGTGACAGAATCTATTTGCAAGTCTACGTATATGGACGACACTATGGACTCTGTTGATTCTGAAGAAGAAGGAATGAGGCTGAAAGAGGGGCTAGAAACAGTTTGGGGCAATGCCGGAATGCGGCCTAGAAAATGGCTGTCCAACTCGGAAAGAATTATGGCGACAATCCCAATTGAAGAACGAGCTAAAACACTGAATATTGAAAAGGAAACGACAATGGCCGTCAAGACCCTAGGTTTGAAATGGTACTCGGAAGACGATGAATTTAGTTTTCAAGTAGATCTGCCGAATGAAGAATGTTTATCGAAAAGAAAGGTATTGAGCATAGTGGCAAGAATCTTTGATCCATTGGGACTGTTAGGCCCATTCATAATCATAGGGAAAAAGATTATTCAGAAGTTGTGGTTGTCAGGGCTTGATTGGGACGAAAAGCTACCTCCAAAGTTGAATAAAGAAATACACAAGTGGGTAGAGGACACAAATAATCTCGGAGATCTGCGAATTGCGAGATGTTTAAGGACTCAAATGAAAAATGAATGGCAATTACATGTCTTCTCCGATGCGTCAAGCACCGCATATGGGTCAGCTATATATCTACGTGAAGAAACTATGGTGGGACCTAAAAGTGTGTTAATTGCGTCAAGGGCAAAGGTAGCTCCAGTGCAAATTATAAGTATACCAAGGTTGGAATTAATGGCAGCGTGTACTGGAGTTAAATTAGCAAGACGAGTTTCAGAAGTGCTAGGGAAACCGATGAGTGAGATATGGTTCTGGTCCGATAGTAAAGACGTAATACATTGGGTTCGAAATTATTCGAGACTATTCAAGCCATTCGTAGCTAATCGAATTGGGTTCATTCAAGAAATGACCAAACCTGGGCAATGGCATTATGTTCCAACAAGTGAAAATCCATCGTATTTGATCACAAGAGGATTATCGGCATCGGATTTGATAAACAGCACCATGTGGTGGGAGGGACCGAAATTTCTACTAGAACCCATGGGAAATTGGCCAGCGACGGAGTTAAACCAATCCAGTGTAACTAAGGAGTTGCGAAAGGGAATAACAATGATGGCATGCGTAGAGGGGCAAAGACGAATAGGGAACACGGACTGTTTCAAAGTAGAAACCTTTTCCTCATGGCAGAGATTGATCAGGGTGCGGGCCTGGGTGGAGCGATTTATTTTGAACACGAGAACGACACAGTCCCAAAGAAGCACAGGGCAACTGACAACTGAGGAGCTTAAAAGAATGGAACTCAATGTAATTAAAGGAGAGCAGGCGAAGTTTTTCTCTGAGGACCTGGCACGACTTATCAAGAATGAAAGGGTAGATATCAGAAGCCGTTTGTTAAAGTTGACACCAGTTTTAGATGAGATGACTGTGTTACGAAGTAATAGCCGCATAATTCATGCAAAGAATTTACCATGGGAGACAAAATATCCAATAATTCTATCTGACAAGAGTTGGGTCACCAGACTAATCATCAAAGATTGCCATGAAAGTTTGAGCCATTATGCAGGAACTCAACATGTCTTAAGTGTGCTGAACGAAAAATATTGGATTTTGAAGGCCAAAGTAATGATCAAACAATGTGAGACAGATTGCGGAATGTGTAGAAAAAGAAAAGCTAAAGGAATGAGTCAAATAATGGCACCGTTACCGGCGTTCAGGGTTTCAGAACCTTTTAGAGCCTTTGTTCACTCGGCAGTAGATTTTGCAGGACCGTTTGAAACTAAAGTAGGCAGAGGAAAGGTGAAAAATAAAAGGTACATTTGCCTATTCGTATGTTTAAAGTTAATGTTAAATACCATTCACAGCTTGTTATGTAATAAACTAGTTTAAATTACATATCTTTCTCACTTATATTCCCCCGATTCTTTATTTTCCAATAATTATTAACACTCATATCCCCCCGATTTTGATTAATTATTCACTTATATTCCACCGATTTTGATTAATTATTCACTTAACACATTCACACAAATATTTCTTTTAAAAGTTTTTTTATTAAAGTGTTAATTTTTAGAAAATAGTTGCAATACATCCATTCTTATCAACCTTCATCTTATCTATACTACTTGTCAGTATTTACCTCCCATGATCCATTAATGAATTATTCTACGAATTATTTTCACCCATTTGAATTTATCATCGAGTAATGAATAATTTCTTCACTTTAATGAAGATTCTTACCACCTTCATTGTTAATTTTATCTAAGTTTAAAGAATTTCTCTTTTCATTTTACATTGCTTACCACTTTAGAATTTTTATCGAAATTATGATAATTTCACTGATTCAATGATAAATTTGAATGAGTTAATTAATATATACTCTGAGTTTATCCGACAAAATATTCTGTCCCCCTATGGGTATTGCTCACAAGGGTACTACTCACATTCAACATGTCGCAAGGGTATTAGTCGTAAAGGTATTTAATGTTTTTATTTGAATGATTATTTAGGTAAATTTGTTTGCATTCATTGATAATTTTTAGAGTTGATGGTTTTATTCAAGTAAATTTCTATCATTTTTGTGTATTTCTATTATTTCTGCGGATTTCTATCATTTTTGTGAATTTTTATCGTTTTTTGTGGATTTCCATCATTTCATGAATTTCCATAATTTTTGTAATTTTCTATTATTTTTGTGGATATCTATCATTTTCGTGAATTTTTAATAATTTAATGCTAATTCTAAGGTAAATTTAATTAATTTCTTGATAATTAGTTGTATTTTATTGAATAGTTTTTTTAATTTTAAATAAAAATTTATTTTTAATGAGGTTAATAATTAGAGTTTTTACAATAGTTGGATAAATTTTGATGAGGATATTGAATAATTTTCTAAGAATTTCATGTTGACTGATATATTTAATTGATAAATTTAATTAATTTCTTGATAATTAGTTGTATTTTATTGAATAGTTTTTAAATAAAAATTAATTTCATTGACAATTAGGTTAATAATTAAGTGATTTTTGATGATAACTTTGTAATATATTTGACTAAATAATGTTTTCAATATTTTTCTAAGAATATTTACTCATTGATGAACTTTAAAAAACATAAGCTAAGAAACCAGTTAACTTTAAATTTACTTGAAAATATACAGAAATTTAGTTTCCTATTATTGCTTGAAAATGATTGGTTGAATCGTTGAAGAATTAAGATAAATCAATATATATCATCACTAGTTAGGTATTTTATGGTAAATATTTGTAGAAAAATATTAGTGAATTTTGATCTTTTAGTGGGCTCTTATTATTTAGCTTCTAAATTATTTCAATGGAAGAATATTTGGTGTTTATGAAAATTCATATTTTTTGAAGAATTCTTTAAGGATTTTAAGACTGAATTGAATTAAAGGAGGATTCAAGTGGGTAGAATTGAAGGATATATTTGGTTAGATGTTTAAAGAGGTAGATATTTATATTTAATGAGAGATCGATTAAGATGGGAAAATATGATCTTTTAAGTGAGATATAGTCGGTTAGATTTAATGAGAGATCGGTTAAGATGGGAATATATCATTGTAAGGGAGATATAGTCGATTGAATTTAATGAAGAATGGGTTAAGATGGGAATATATCATTGTAAGTGAGATATAGTCGATTGAATTTAATGAAGAATGGGTTAAGATGGGAATATATGATTTTTTAAGGATGATGTTGGTAAAATATCAATGTTTTAAGGGAAATTGCAATACATTAGTCAGTTATGAATCAATAATAATTATATCGTTCTATTAGGTTGTGATTAATGCACAGTAAATTAATTTAGATTTATGTTTTAGAACAATGTTTTATTAAGTAGGGATAATGATAGATTTACTTGGTTTTGACAATGAAATCTTTACAGATAATTGGGATTGATATCAACTTTAAATTATTTTTATCTTTATTTAGACGGACAACGACAAAAGTCGACCATTTGAAGAAATATATTTTATTGAATGGATAAATTTAATCTTTCAATGGGACCTAGTCAGTTATATTTATTTAAAATTTCGAGTACAGTGATTTACAAAAATTTAATTATAACCAGTTTTATCATTAGATTTTATAAATTATTTAGGGTTAATGATTTTACATGTTTTATAGGGAAATATTCGTGATAATATGAATTAAAGTTAGAATTATAGTCATTTAAGGGATTTTAAGCAATCTTATTAGTCTGAGGTAAATATATAACCTTTTAAGGATATTTATCGATAAAATACTAATCTTTAAAGATATAGTTATTTCAGGGAAATTTGATGCTTTTTTGATGATATTTGTAATAATATGGATTAAGGATAGAAATATAGTCATTTAAGGGATTTTAAGGAATCTTGTTAGTTTGAGGTGAATATATGATCTTTAACAAGTACTTATCGATAAGATACTAATCTTAAAAAATAGAGATATTTCAGGGAAAATGATTCTTTTTAGATGATTTTATTGGAGAATTCACTTGGATATACCAGTTATTGTCATTTAAATGAATTTACTGGTTTGTTAGATGTTATCATTAGTTATCTAGTCTCTTTTGGAATTTAATGATAATTATTTTTATTGTAGATTGATGACATTGATAATTTTAATGAATTTCTACTGAATTCTTTGAATATTTTGAGAAATCAGTCAATCATTTTGAGTACATGTATTACTTTTACAAAAATAATTAAAATTAATTTTATTTCAATTAATTTATTCAATCTAAATCAATTATTTATTAGATCTTATTTCAAAATTTTTATTAATTTATTATCTTAGTTGATTCAACTTGAATGATCAATATTTTTTTTTATTTACTGGATGATTAATGATTAGAATTCTTTCTTGTCTATTAATTAAATTTTTATGATATTTATTTTGAATAATTATTTAATCAATTTTTATTAAGTTATTGATGTCTTGAGTTCAATTAATTTTTCATCCAATTTTTCAAGTGATGAGTATTTTCTTTTAAAGATCAATTTATTAGTACATAGTTGTTGGTTGTAAGTAGTTGGTTGACTTTTTAGATTTTGATAAGAAGATAGTGTATGTGATGAAGAATATTTTGTATTTAATTGCTATTATTTTTATGTGTTATTATTGTTGGTACTTGGTATCTAGTTGTTGATATCTTATATTTGGTAGTTGGTAGAGTGTTGTTTACTGATTGTTGTTATATAGTTGTAGGTTGATAATGCTTAGTACCTGGTTGATGGTGGTTGTAAGCACTTGGTATCTAGTTGTTAGCTGGTTGTTGATATCTAGTTAATGGGTAGACGGTGATTGAGTGTGATCAATACCCTTACGACTAGTACCTTTACGACTAATACCCTTACGACCAGTACCCTTAGGGGGTCAAAACATCCTGTCGGATAAACTCAGAGTATATATAATAAAACTGATCAACAATAAGTATTTATTGAATGCGATTTTACATTGCAATAATAAGTCAGTAGTAATCAATTAAAAGAAGAATGTTTTGTAAATTAGAATTCATTAGTCTTTCATTGTAATTATTTTGAATTTCACGTGGTGTTTTAAAGTGATTGAGTTGTGGTTTTTTGATGAAAATCAACATTTTTGTTAAATTTCGACATTTTGAAAAGGTTTTTCTACTGATTGTAATTAAAATTATTATAGAAGCTGTATAAAAAATATTAATTTTAAAAAATACAATAAAGAATATTTAGTTGATTGTAAGTAGTTAGTTGTAAGTATCTGGTTGTTTGAGAGTTAGTGGTATCATGTTGAAAGTATTTGTTAGCACCTAGTTAAAAATATTTAGTAACGGATTGTTGGTAACTGTTGAATTATTATTATTATTTTTATTATTATTATTATTATTTTTATTATTATTATTATTTTTATTATTATTATTATTATTCCATTAAAATTTTCATTGAAATTAACTTAAAAAATTATTTCATTAAAATTTGTATTTAAAATTATCTTAAAAAAAATTTCATAAAAATTAACTTAAAAAATTTTACATTTAAAATTAACCTAAGAAAACTTCCATTTAAATTTTCTTTAAAAATTACATTTCTCAAAAAAGTTGGTGGTTATTCAATCTTTTGATAATAAATTTAAAAATCTTACTTTAATTTACTTTAATTTACTTATTTAGCTTTAATTTAAAATTTGAACCATTGGTTACTTTAATTTAAAATTTTGAACCTTAATTTACTTATTTAAAATTTTTAACTTTAATTTACTTATCCTTATTTTACCTAATTATTCTTTATTTCTTAATTTTACACCATAATTTACTTAACAACTAAATATAATCCTTATTTTCATATTTAACCAATAATTTCATGTGGTCATCTGGTTGTAAGTGTTTGGTATCTAGTTGACAGTGCTTAGTAGTTGGTATCTGTTTGATAGCTGGTTGATAGTACTTAGTAGCAGGTAACTGGTTGTTAGTAACTAGTTGTATGTACTTGGTAGGTGGTTGTAGGTAGTTGGTAGTTGGTATGTGGTTGTTAGTACTTGGTATCTAGTACCTAGTTGGTTGCTTGTTTTTGGTTGTTAGTATTTAGTAGTTGGTAATAAATGCTTAGTACCTGGTTGATGTTAGTTTTATGTACTTGGTAGGTGGTAGCTAGTTGGTTGTAGGTACTTAGTATCAGTTGTTAGTAACTAGTTGTTAGTAACTAGTTGTAGGTACTTGGTATCAGGTAACTAGTTGTTAGTAACTAGTTGTAGGTATCGGTTGATGTTGGTTATAAGAAGTTGGTAGGTGGTTGTAGGTACTTGGTTAATAATGCTTAGTACCTGGTTGTTGTTGGTTGTGAGTACTTGGTATCTGGTACCTAGTTGGTTGGTTGTTTTGGTTGTATGTACTTGGTATCTGGTAACTGGTTGTTAGTAACTAGTTGTAGGTTGTAAGTGTTTGGTATTTAGTTGACAGTGCTTAGTACTTGGTTGTTGTTGGTTGTAGGTACTTGGTTGATAATGCTTAGTACTTGGTTGTTGTTGGTTGTTAGTACTTGGTAGGTGGTAGCTAGTTCTTAGCTGGTTGTTGTTGGTTGTATGTACTTGGTAGCAGGTAACTGGTTGTTAGTAACTAGTTGTAAGTACTTGGTAGCAGGTAACTGGTTGTAAGTACTTGGTAACAGGTAACATGTTGTTAATACTTGGTAACAGGTAACATGTTGTTAGTAACTAGTTGTAAGTACTTGGTATCAGGTAACTGGTTGTTAGTAACTAGCTGTAGGTACTTGGTAGCAGGTAATTGGTTGTTAGTAACTAGTTGTAAGTACTTGGTATCAGGTAACTGGTTGTTAGTAACTAGTTGTAGGTACTTGGTATCTGGTAATTTGTTGTAGGTACTTGGTTGTTTGAGAGTTATTTAGTACGTGGTATCTAGTTGTAAGTACTTGGTAGCAGGTAATTGGTTGTTAGTAACTAGTTGTAAGTACTTGGTAGCAGGTAACTGGTTGTAAGTACTTGATAACAGGTAACATGTTGTTAGTAACTAGTTGTAGGTATCTGGTATCAGGTAACTGGTTGTTAGTAACTAGTTGTAGGTATCTGGTTGTTAATACATGTTCGTAAGTTACTGGTTGTTGGTACTAAGTTGTTGGTTTGTTGTTGAATTATTATTAAAATTTGTCTTTGAAAAATATTTCATAAAAATTTACATTAAAAATTATCTTAAAAATTTCCATTAAAAATTAGCATTGAAAAATATTTCATAAAAATCTCCATTAAAAATTACTTAAAAAATTATTTCATTAAAATTTTCATTAAAAAATTTCAATTCTCAAACACCTTCTATTATTTCAACTTTTTGTTAATAAATTTTAAAATCTTACTTTAATTTACTTATTACATTACTTATTTAAAAATTATTACTTTAATTTACTTATTTTAAATTTTTTTTACCATTTATTACTTAATTTTAAAATTTGGACCATTATTTACTGTAATTTAATTTTTAAGAACCTTAATTTACTTTAATTTAATTTTTAGAACCTTAATTTACTTTAATTTTAAAATTTGAGCCATAATTTACTGTAATTTAATTTTTTAGGACCATAATTTACTTTAATTGAAAAATCTAAGCCCATTAATTACTTTATTTCGAAAATATGAACCTTAATTTACTTATTTTGACCATAATTTACTTTAATTTAATTTTTTAGGACCATTATTTACTTTAATTTAAAAATTTGGACCATTATTTACTGTAATTCAATTTTTAGACCCATAATTTACTGTAATTTAATTTTTTAGGACCATTATTTACTTTAATTGAAAAATTTGGACCATAATTTACTGTAATTCAATTTTTAGGACCATTATTTACTTTAATTGAAAAATTTACCACGTTTTTTAGTGTAGACCACCTTTTTGTATTGAAATTCTCAGGACCAAGGAGACCCACCTGAATTGACCTTGAAAAATCCATGCTTTTTTAGTGGTAGTCGGATTTTTGTATTGAAAATATCCTGAGACCCTAAATTACCACTGTTTTTTTGTGTAGACCACCTTTTTGTATTGAAAATATCCTGAGACCTTAAATTACCATGCTTTTTTATTGAATACCGCCTTTTTCTATTGAAATTCTCAGGACCAAGGAGACCCCCTCACTATAGTGTGAAAATTCCATGCTTTTTTAGTGGTAATTCAAATTTGTATTGAAAATCCCTGGATCAATCGAGACCCCCTCACTATAGTCTGAAAAATCCTTGGCTTTTTTAGTGTAGACCAGCTTTTTGTATTGAAAATATCCTGAGACCTTAAATTACCATGCTTTTTTACTGGTAATCGGATTTTTGTATTGAAAATATCCTGAGACCTTAAATTACCATGCTTTTTTATTGAAGACCGCCTTTTTCTCAGGACCAAGGAGACCCACCTCACTATAGTGTGAAATTTCCATGCATTTTTAGTGGTAGTCGGATTTTTGTATTGAAAAAATTTTTTTGTATTGAAAATCCCAGGACCATCGAGACCCCCTCACTATAGTGTGAAAAATCCTTGGCTTTTTTAGTGGTAGTCGGATTTTGTATTGAAAAAATTTTTTTTGTATTGAAAATCCCAGGACCATCGAGACCCCTTCACTATAGTCTGATAAAAAAAATTTGGACCAAAAATCCCTGAAAGCAAAAAATGTGAGTTGCAGCAATTGCGTAATCAAAAGTTGCAGCAGAACCCCCCCCCCCCGGGGGGTTCATTGCTCCGGTAAGCTCCTAACTACCTACTATAGTCGGTTGGATTTAGTGAAGGTTAGGATGGTAATATATAATTTTTAAGGGGTAGAAATATTTGGTGAGGGATCGGTTAATGTTTTGAATATCTCTATTTAAATATTCTTATTGGTAAAATATCAAATTTTCAAGAGAAATAGTCAGCTATGAATTAATAATAGTTCCTGTGAAATTATATCGTTTTATTAGGTTGTGATGAATATATTACATAGTAATTTATGTTTTAGAACCAGTTTTTATTAATTATCCACGGTTTTATTAATGGTTAATGATCAATTAGGTGTTTATTTACGTGGTTTTGACAATGAAATATTTAAAATCTTTAGAATTAATTGATATCAATAGTTATTGCATTAAATTATTTTATTTAAGAAGTTATATTATTCATAGTGGGGATATCGTTGACAAAACTTGGAAAACAACTAGAGAAAACTGATCTTTATTGAAGGAAATTTATGATTTTAATTAGATTTCTAGAAATTAAATCGGTTGAATATCAGTTAATCTATTGAAGGAATATTGTTATCGGGTGGATAAATCTTTCAATGATATTTTGCTAAATTACCTTATTATATTATTATTATAAATGACAAAATTAACCAATATTCATAAATTGATCGCACAAAATATCCATGTTTTGTTTACTCAAACATCTTAACCTATTTATTTCTCGCAAAGATATATTACGCCCAATGATCATCTCATTAAATTAGAAAAGAATTGTTACTTTCGTTATTTCTGAGCACTTTAATTGGTTAAATGATAACCATATTATGACTGACTCCTTTAAATATTTTTGCCTCAAACAAATTTACTTCAAATGATAAAGAATTTAAAATTATCAATGAATAATGACCATGTTTTTCTCATATTATTAACTATTGAAACGAACATTAGATTAATAAATTACATTTTGCTTTAAATGTCTAAATAGTTAACCAATAAATAAGTCGCTCGAAATAAGAATTCGGTAAGTTACATTTAAAATATTCATCTCACTAAATTACCTAAGAATTTCTAACTAATATATGCCTTAATTAATATACCCTTGAGACATGTTGAATGTGACCAGTACACTTAGGGGGACAGAATATCTTGTCGGATAAACTCAGACTATATGCTCTTTATTGGGGGACTGTTATTTATAAATTAACTAAAAGACAAAACTGAGCTAAAAGAAACTGGAACTTTCCAGATAACAAGAACTGTATGCTCGCCTGAAAATAGAATGTTTTGAACAAAAATGAGCGAAATTGAGAACAGGGTGATAACTGAACAAACGATTAGATGGCGATTAACTAGTTTATTCTGGCCATAACCCTAAATATATAACATGAAAATTAAGTTTTTAACTATTAATTTTAATTATTAAATTTTAATTATTATTTATTGAATTCGTTGTAGTTTCTGCCTGGAAATACTAACAGAATATTTTTTAATTCAAAGAATCTTCATTATAAATTTTTGAATTTAAAAAATTAAATGAAGTATTATTAAATTTAGAATATATATAATATTATAATATAATAATATTAATGTTTAAATAAATAAATTGTTTAAATATACTTTATTTCTTTTAGTATCCATATAGCTCAAGTAAGTAACTGAAGAAAATGAACCAGAAGACAAAATGGTGAAACACTAAAGGAAGTTATGTGTTATAGAGATTTAGAGATGTCTTAGTTGATTGTGGATGTCCTTCAACATGAATGTTTACTTATCAGACTTAAATTATGTAAACTTTCTTTCAACGAATGTCAAGCAAAATGGGAAAAACCGATGTTTTAGCAATTCTCTAGCAATTCTCTAGCAATTCTCCAGCAATTAGATATTGTAAAGTACTCCTCATACCCGAAGTTCAAAGAATATGAAAGATTTTCTAAATATTAATAGTTCTTTGTTTAAAATGATGACTCATATGTCTCTATTCCGTAAATGTCTATGTTACGTCATAATTCTTTGTTTAAATTGATTTGTCATATGCCTTTGTTCCGTAAAATGATGAGTCACGTCTTTATTACATAATTTTGTTTTGTTGTGTGATATGCATTTGTTGCATAATATACATTTGTTGCGTAATATACATTTATTACATAATATGACTTTAATTAAACGATGAGTCATGTGATATTTTCACATAATATACATTTGTTACGTAATTTTTAAAAATAAAACCACATCGGGTGCGGTAAGATGTAATTTCCTGCGTGACGTCATCAATTACGCAATAAGTCTTTATTCCCGGGTCCCACATTACCTTACTATATATATATATTTTGTTGTTTCAATTTTACTATTGAATTATAAAGTCTTATTCATATTTTTCTAATTTACTGCAAAACTAAATAAAAATTTATATTATTTAAAGTCCCACTAGAAGGAAGCTAGAGCGTCAATTTATCCTGAAGAACATATAAAATTTTAAATAGCGTTCTTTAGTTAAAATTAATTCAATAAAATTAAAAATTATTTTAAAATTAATATATTTATATAAAAATTTGATTTAACTCACCGTTGAAATTATTTTTTTAATCAAATAAATTTAATCAAATATGACAATAAACATATAGATAAACTAGAAAATTATGAAGAAGATGAAAAAATATTTCACATTTTATCTCCATAAAACGACCTGTAAAAACGATTGTTTGAATATATATATATTAATATTAGAAATCAGAATATTTAAAAATAGATAAATATTAAATAATTTAATAAAAGTTTATTTAAATATAATTAATTAATTAAAATATAATTAATTAAAATTTGAAGATAGGAATTTATAAAAAAACTAAAAATAACATTATGTATAAAAATATTGGATCAGCGAAAGAAAAGACGGGCCCAAAAATTTTCATATAATAATAAACAATAAATTATATCTTTATTCTAAAAAATAATTAAAAATTATTAAAATTATATTTTAATTAAATCAAGCAAATCTCCCAAAAGGCTGTTCTTATGATTCCATTTCCAAACAAACTCGGTTAGAAATTACACATATAGAATTTAAATATAAAAAATAAAAAGTGGTTCGTTAAAATTATATATAAATCAGGATATTTTTATTTATTTAAATTAAATATTAAAATACAAAATATTATGTATTAATTTTTTTGTGTTTTATAAAATTTAAAATATTAATTATTTATCTTATGCTCAATTGTTATTATTTAAATTTTATAATTACTATTTTCTAGTTATATTTTACACAGCTTTTTATAAACAGTTAATTTATTATTTTATAATGAGTTTAATATTATTTAATATTTTTTAAATATATTTTTTATAATTTATAATAATATATTTTATTTTGTATTTTTATTATTTTTTACTTTTTAATATTTAAAATTTATATTATATTTTTTATTTTTTATTATTTACCAATACCGAAAAAAAAGATTATTATCATGTTGAACAACGAAGACGAATTAATAGAATGTCCCATTTGTTATGAAACTTGCAGTGATGAGAATGTTGTTACAGTTATTCCTTGTAACCACAAATATTGTAATTTATGCTTTGAAATCTTAATGGAATTTAACAAAAAATGCCCTTTCGACAACAGAAATATTAACGACATCATTGTCTATGATGAAATAAAAGAACAATATTTGCCTCAATCCTATAAACCTGTTCAAGCCAAACGAATTTTGAAAAAAGCAAAAGATTTCGAGACCTGTCATTGGGAGAAACTTTCAAATATTTTTATACACATTTTCAATGATTATTCTAAAACCTCGGAACATTTTATAAAATTAAACAATAGACCATATTTATACAAAGAATGATACTTTTTAACACTTATCTGGAAATTCGTTTGATTGTGCGCGAATTCAATGATATTCGAAATAGGATAGGAAATATTGAATCAATTTGATAATTTTCAAAAATAGATCTCAAAATTTTCAAAATATGATTTAATAAATTATGGAATCAGCTTAATTGAAATAATTATTGTACAAAAAAACTTATGTGAGTTTTGGGAGCCCCATTAATTTCATATGTAATTATCAAAAATCCTATCAGTATAATCGTTTTTATTGAAGTAGTTTAATGGCTGATTATTTGCTTTCAGAAGCTTGTGAATATTGATGATATGCATGAAGTAAATTGAAAAAATATGTAACAAGATTGAAAGGTTTATTTTTACTATTCGATTCTGTAAATT
Organism: Schmidtea polychroa; assembly: GCA_959609185.1. Taxonomy (NCBI): domain Eukaryota; kingdom Metazoa; phylum Platyhelminthes; order Tricladida; family Dugesiidae; genus Schmidtea; species Schmidtea polychroa. The sequence goes on from CAUHTR010000279.1 coordinate 94,828, forward strand.
CAAATTTAAAAAAATTAACTAAATGATTTTAATTTCATAATCTTCGCCAAACTGATAATTTTCTGAATTAGTTTTAAAAGTCAAAAAAGTATCTGTTATTTAAAATGACATGTTTGAGATAAACAAATTCTGAAAGCAAATCGGAGTTCGATGCACGAAGACCAATGATATAAGTTCGAATCCCAAGTTATATGACTTAATCAATTAACCTTCGATTTATGCTGAACAATGTTACGAGATTACGACGATTGAACACCAGGAATGATATTTTCATGACGCCTGTCTCTCGCATAAACCCGATATATGTTTGAACTTAATTAAACGGATGTGCGAAATGAGGAGCGTCGATAACAATATGATGGGAAAGGACATAGAGGAACACGAAAGTCGGGCGAACCTCAGAGTGAACAACGGATGAAAATCCTCGCTCGTGGAGGAGCGCTAGTTGGATTTGGCAAAAGGCAAAGCCGTGCAGCGAATTATGCAAACGACATCTGAAATGGGTGACATGTAGGCATAAGCATATTATCAAAAACAAGGCGTAGATTAAAAGAGAGATAGAAAACGAATTGTCTCGAACTGATTATCGGAACATGAGGTCATTGATCAAAGTCAAAGGAACTAATCTGTATAATTCTGTCTTGCACTACCAGAGAGATTTTAGGGAAAAGGGATAATCTTCCATGTACGTTGAATATATCTAATAAAATTGAATCAGCAATTATCATCCCTAGACACAATGCATTCTAATCGTAAAAGAATTCCTGCTCTCATCAAGAATAATAAGTCTGTTGAATCGACTAAGTTTTTATTTGACCATGCTAATAAAATCGTCGTTTAATCACTTGTGCCTACAAAAAATCAAAATGTGCTCATGCTAAGTTCTTCACGCGGTGAAATAATACTGGGAGAAGCAGGTGTAGCACAATCAATATTGGATTACATTGTTAGAAAAGATTGTGTTGATAGATTCGATTCATACATTAAAGAATACACATGTAGAAGGAAAATCAATCGATGGCCACTGCTTATCAATAATAATATTTTAGATGTTTCTGTGTACAACGAACGACTTTATTGTCATGAAGAAGTAAGGCTATGTGCATGAAAGAGATACATTTATACATTTATGCTTGCAGAAAAATTATGAAAAAAGGATGATGGACAAAGCATAATTATTATACAACACATAGTTCATTGCTAGAAGGATGGGAATTTTAGAATCAAATAACAGCGGCATCCGGCACTCATATGTTCTTAAACCCAACCGCTGCAAAGAATGGTGTCGATTGGCTTAATTATTTTCACGATGATTGAAATAGAATAATTAATAGCAATTAATAAAATACTAAGTAATTAATTAATGATAAAATTTAATAATAAGCTCATTGAATGGAGAATTTAATCTGAACCAATAGTCTTTGATGTTATAAAAAATATTCGACGATTAAAACAAAAATCAAAATATTACACAATCATCGATTTAAACAAAATTTGAAAAAGGTTTTATATTGGTTGTCTAAAAAAATACCACTTCTATTCGTCAAAAAAGTTTATGCGAGTCGAGGATTCCTATAGGATCTAGAGTGCACTTTATTATTTATCTCACAACAAAGCATTAGCAAAGATTCAGGTCACTGTCGTTCAATACAAGTAAACGATAATTTTCAACGAAGTATAAAGTGAATTTATTTAATTCTTGCCTTTTATTTAACTGCTTTAATTATTATAATTACGAATTATTTCATTTTGTGATATTGTAATATTTCTTGTTTTATAAAGCAATTAACTGCTGTATAAAGAGACGCTACACAATTTATTAATATGTATTAAATTTATTGTATATAGCATTTTCATAATCAATTCAACTATTTTCATAATCAATGTAAACTCTTATAATTATAAAATTTAATTTAATCCTTATGAAAAATAACGACTTAATAATCTGCAGCAAATTTTCGAACCAAGTTCAATGAGTGTGCTGCACAAGGTATAAAATGTGCTAGTTCATTGATATTTTTAGCGTTATCATAAGATTGTTCTCTCAAATTTCTTATTTCAATTTTATTTGTATTTAAATATATTATTTCTCTTTCCATATCTTACGCTCTATGTTCCTCGGGAACTCCATTTTTTACTAATAATAAAAGCGAGTTGATCAATATGTGATATTTTACTTCTTTTACTTCCTGCTAATGTTTTAGTTTTTCGGCCATTAATATAAAAATTTCTTCGAATGCGATTAACAATGATGTTCTTCCTTTTCCTGTATTTCCATATTTTTTAATATGCGCAGATAAAGACGGGTAAAATTTGGCAATTAACATGCCATTAAAATATTACCATTATTGATGTTTCCAGTTATTTTAGTTTTTCCTCTTAAAGTAGGGACATGTCCCGGTATCCGGGTTCAAGATTCATTTGTCCCGGTCGATTTGAAATTTACGAATGAATATATTTTTTTAAACATGTAAATCAACTATTGCAAATTGTTCACGGATTCGATTCATGAGGAAGTAATGTATATAAAGTCATTTATCGAAAATAAAAAAAATGAAGAATGGATAACGAAAGATATGCATGATAAATTGTTATACTATTTCACAAAGACTGAAGAGACAGAAAGAAAAGCTAATCTACTGAAAATGTGCCAATACTTGTTCGCCATACCACCGCACAATGCGCATTTTGAACGAGTGTTCTCATTAATTAAAACTCAGTGGTCAGATGAGCACAATATGCTTTCTGTTGATACAGTGAAAAGTATAATTAAATTATAAAATGTCTTGCATTGAATTCTATAATTATATAAAAGTAGAAAAAGAGCTGCTCCAAAAAACGAAAACAACGGAAAAGTATGATTTGGCAGGTTCTATTTGGTATTATTAGATTGAATAGCCCATTAATTTATATTATATTATTTTAGATTTAGTACAGGCGCATCCAAATATTTTAAATTAACTTTTATAAGATAGTGCAATTTCTCATAATAAAGGTATGATTGTCGATAAAAGTTTTGTTCTTAAAGACAAGTTTTCGTATAATGCAAACAATCCGTAATTTCTTTTACCTTAAGAGTTTCTGAATTTAATAGTTCATTCACATATTACGTAGAGTCACACAACAATCGCTGCTTTATGACTGTTTCTAACTGTCGGTGCTGTGATCTATTTTGGTTCTGAGATAAACATTCAATTACATTTTTTAAAAGCTGATTTACCACCTCCTAACAATCAACAAGGAATACAACAAATATATTTGTTACTTTCCGAATATATTAGATAATTTCAAAGTATAAATTCAACTTCTTCGAAAAACAGTTTTATTTAAATATCTTGCTACGTAGTAAAACTAATGGTTATGAATAATTTTAATGCATATTAATATGATTATCTATCAATTCATAATTTCGATTACATAAGTTAATAATGATTATCAATAAATTTTAAATTAAGTTTGAATATGTTGTAAAAAATAAAAAAAAATTATGCTTGATAAAATTTTTCAAGGTAAATAAAAAGTCAAGCGCCCTGAAACAGTTACCTATTTATCATTTAAAATTTTATCTCAGTGATCAAGAAATAGAAATGTCAAAGTAAAATATGAAAATCCCAAGAAAGATAGCAAAGATATAATTTTATCATCTATCTTGATAAGTTTGTGTTAACCAAGGTATTTAACTTTTAAATAAGTCAAGAATTCTTCAACCGTAAAAAGCTTATGAATTTAAAAAAGTGAAAGATATTTAAGATCAGTGAAGTGTTTAATTGAGGTCACAAATAGGGCTCATGACAGCAAAGTATTTAATTTCCACGACAAAATAAAAGAAACATGTTAATTCGGAAAGTCACAAGTTAGCTGAAAATGCATTTAAATAAGGACAAAAAAGAACAAGTGAATATTTTAGAGTAGAAAGTTTCTTGTTGATTAAAATCTTCTCCAATCCATTTTTTATAACGTAAAACAAAAAAGAACAAGACAATGGTGAATTTAAAAGTGCATGTACCGAAACCTGTGTGGTCAATCCTGAGATTAATTATCGCATCAGTGTGGCGTTGTTTTTGGGATTGTGTTTACTATTGTGCACACATAGACGCGGACAATATGTTTTGTTTTATAATACAACTCTTGTTTATTTAATGACAGTTTATGTAATTATTAAACTGGAAAAGCCATTTAAAGATTGTGAATGTGTGAAAGAATGTTTTACAAATAGTTGTCGGAACAACTTTCCTGTGACTTTAAAGACAAATCGGAAATAATAACGAAAACAAAACATTCAATTATTAGTAAGAACTGTGAGGAGTGAACTATACGAATGAACAAAATAAAACGAATCAGTGGGTTTGAAACCTAAATTCAACATCGATATTCTTAATTTCATGTGACAAATGTGAGTGGATAACATTGCACATGTAGTGTTTATTTGTAAATGTATATAATGAAGAATTACTCGATACACCGCCTCTCGCATGGCAACATTACGGAGAAGATTATGAATCCATTGTTACCAATTACTTAAAAAGTGAAAGTTATTAACAAAATAATTTCTATTGTGATCGAAAAGGTACCGAGAATAAAAGATGAAAAAATGGCTTTGTTTTTTTATTTAACACGTTCACACCGATTGCACAAAGATTTTTAAGTATTTACAACACTTACCGAGTTAATTAATCTAAAGTAAATATCTTGTATTATTGCTAAATGATTCGCACAGTAAGTTATTGTGATGTTATGGCAATAATATCCATAGGCGCGCGAGGAAAGTTTTGTCAATATAGGTGAGTTAAATCATCACTTGAAACTGCCGTCTAATACAAAAAATCATACAATTAGGCACCGGAGTAAACGCGTTAAGAAATTTTGCTGCATAATCCACCAAGAAGTACTTTTACCAAAAAGATAACAGGAGTGATAGATTACACTGTAAAAACTTTTACCGAAATAATGACAGGACCGCTAAAGCATCGGTAATTTTGCATAAGAGAATAAAATAATGTAATGTTCACTATTTTTATTATTATAATTTTGTTACTGTTGGTATTATTGTTATTATTTTATTACGGTTATTATTATTATTATTATTATTATTATTATTATTATTATTATTATTATTATTATTATTATTATTATTATTATTATTATAATTATCTCTAAATATTTGAAAATAATCGAAATCAATTCACTACAAAGAATTGCTAAGGAAAGATAATGACAAATAACAAAATCAATCAAAAAAATATCGATAGAAAATTAAAATGAATTAAAAGCTGAAAATATTTTCGAAACGAGAAACAATAACTTGAATTTATTTTTTATCAAAGTGAGTTTAATTGTATCTATAATTGTTAATTTTTTTCGTGAAATATTATTTTGTAGCGTTTAATAATTGTAATTTTTGTTTTCCAGGTTAATAAATATCTATTAGAATTAAACATCAATACACAAACAACCCGATTGTCTTCATTGTTCATCTTTAAATTCAAAATAAAGCATAATCATTTTATTTCTGAATAATAACAATTTGTCCATGTCCATACCAGGAGATAATGCCATCATTGAACAACCTAATGGTCGCATCTCGGTTGATTGGGTAGAAAACTGCTTAATATCCGCAATAGAACGACTTATTATGTCGCAAGGCATTTCATATCTAATTTTAGATTTAAATCGAGCTGATTCCATTTGTGCACGACATACTTGAGATCGATAATCAGGGATCATACCAGTCATAACACCTCCAGTACTTTCAGTAATATTAAACAATCTTGTAGCTGAACTCTTCTCAATCATTTTATCTGGAACCTGTCTTTGTGTAGCTACTACATCACAATAATTGCATCGAATATCCACGGAAAGCAATCCACCACATAAATTTGATATCATTTTATTCTTTTCATAATTAATTGCCGCCATCTTTTCTAACTCTTTACCAAAATTCATAAACCGAAATTCGATACCATTAACACCATTAACATTATCATATTGATAAATTTCTTCATTAAATTTCTTCATTACCAACTCTCTTTATTGCAATAGTCACATGTATTCAAATTAATCATCATTCCTTCAAAACATCGATAAAATTCCAACTCTTTACAACATTCAACAAAATCGATAAAAAATCTAAAATCTAAAAGATTACAAAAAAACTAAATTCATAAACTTGAAATACCTCTTGCTCGCGTCTGTGTGCGCACACAGCCAAAAACAAAGAAAAGAAAAGCGCACACAGACGCGAGATCAACTAACAACCCAACACAAAAAATTACATTGCTCGCGTCTGTGTGCGCACACAAATTCATCACACAATACAACGCGCACACAGACGCGCATTGAGCTAATAATTCACCAATCATATATCCCCAAATTTCTTATAATATCACATTAATGAAACATACAAAATACCCTCTTAAAGCTACTACAGAAATCATTCCAGAGTTACAATGCCGATGTGACTTTTCCCAACAATTACTGGTAAATATGAAATCTGAACCTAATAAAAGGTTTGAAGAGTTTAGAAAGAACAAAGCTAAGTCATTTTTATACAAACTTCATAAAATTAAGTTTCTTAAGTTATAGTCTATAAATATAATAGTATTTCAGAAAAGCACTAAAAGTAAAATGAGATATTATGAGACGTTTTGATAGTGGAAAAAAAGCAGAAAATATAGGAAAATTTCAATTTTACAGTAGCATAAGTTTGAAAGGCATCGGTAATCGAGATTCTGTTGGGGTCCGTGATGAAGTAGGGAACCTTATCATAGGAAAATATAAAATTAAATTATTATTATTAGAAATTAAATATGGTTAAAATATCGATAAACTATTATTAGCAATTGAATATTAATATAGTAATTAAATATTACCGTATTTAGAAAATTAAATATAAATATTCAATATACATATTTACAGTAGTTATTAATTACTATTTTTAGACATCATAGAAAAAACCAATTCAAAATTTCATATAAATAGCGTCACATTATTTTAGTGGGGGACACAAATTACAGTCACCAAAAAATTGAAATCAAAATATCTCGAGCAAACTAATAAGTTGTAGAACTAAGATAGAAAAGAAACCAAAGCTAAGACTACAAATCGGTTATTGGAATTACGATTGAATCTTTTCGTTGGAATTCATCTAACCAAGCCATCAGAAAATTAAATACATTTCGTTCAAATTTCGGGATCATATTAAATCTTGCGGAATTGTTCCACCGGCACGTAAATTAATTCATTGATATTTTATAGAGCACCAGTATTTACCTTTTTGTACTGTGGTGCTCTGGGTATAAAAGTTTAGCAAAACCATCCAATAGGAGAAAGTATTGACCAATTTCTGGGTCAATATTATTGCGTAAAACTTTGGGAAACAATCCTACTCTTTTACCTTTGTCGGGCTGTTGGCGCATTTTAGGGCCAGTCTTGACTTTTTGAAATGATCTTGAGGGCGGTTTGTATAACCGTTGTCTGTACTTTAGAAGCAACCAGTTTTTGTTAAAGGTGTATTAAAGTTGTGAATATTTGAGTAAAATAATAAATATTTAAATCATATTCATTCATAACCTTGCGCACAGGAAATAGAATTTGGAGCCAGAAACTAGCAGTGTTACTTCAAATAGATACGAACTTAACGATATTATAGAAGAAGACTATTTTTAGGGTTTTAATGAGCTTTATTAATCGAGTAAAATACATATGTTTGTATGCCAGTGAAGTGGATCCCGAGATTCCGGGATTGGAAGATTTACGATCTTGAAATACCGGGATTAAGATTTTGGCGGTATTTGCATTACTGGTTAAAATAATGGTTAAAATGGAATCGAATCTTGCCTACTGGAGAAAAGAACAAAATTATTGTAAGATGCTTTAAAGCTTACTAATAAAATCAAATTTTTGTCAAGAAAATGCTAATAAGGAACGAAGTTTTAAGATAAGTAGAGCAGTGACTCTTTACAACACGAGTCGGGAACCAACGACTTTTACTGCGAAATAATGCGGCTCTCTTAAATATTAAAAAAAATTATCTATGCAAATGTTTTGGAAATTATTACGAATTTCGTATTTATATTTAGTAGATTTTCATTTTTTCCGTTTTACTTTTTAACCTTCATTTTTAACATTCGTTTATGATTGTTATATTTCATTTCTATATTTCATACAATTCCTCATTTATCGTATTTTAGAAATTATTTAAAATATACTAAAATTTAGTGAGACTAAGAAAACAATTATTAGATTTGGTTTTATAAGTTATTTAAAATATGAATAGGAAAGTTATTAAAAATAAGGGTTATTTTTAATAAAGAAAATTATTTGACGAATTTATATTTGAAAAAGTCGCTTGCCATTGGAAAATCGTGTAAATTATGAGTTCAAAATATTGAAAATCACAGATGAAAACAGAAGTGGACTGGTACAACATCAGAATAACAAAGTAAGCAATGTTGAACGACATTTTGAAAAAAAGCAAGCAGACTTTGGCCAAAAATATCCTAAATGTGAAATCAATATAAAACCTGTTGATGAATTGCAAAAAAAAACAACTGATTCAACAAAGTTATTTGTTATTCAAAGCTATTTCATTCTGTATCGACCACAACAATTGTTTTCCAGTAATATTTCTCATTATTATACATGAGGAAGCTTAGGTTACAAAAGCACTATTAGAAGAATTGAATGTTTCACATAAAGATCTAGTTGCATTTATATCTGTAAGATAACTGTCAAATGGGAAAACAGTGAAACGACTTTCTGAACGCTTGAAAGAAAAAAAAAGTTTCTAACCGTTAAAAAGTATAACGAAGAACTTATAGAATTCAGAATGACTGCAGAATTTATACTTTTTGTTGAAAAGTTAAATTATAAATTGATGGAGTCGTTAAACAACGTAATTACAAATTAACTAAAATGTTGTTGGCAACACTAATCATTTCAATAGGAAAACAAAATTCTCGAGATTGGTAAGAATTATCCAGATGGAAGATTGTGAAAAAAATGATGTTAATTGCTACTCTCCCTTTATGGATAGATTGTATCCAACCAGGAGATCCTTTATGTTGTGCTTGTGTTTTGATATGAGTGAATTTGGATTTTTTTGCACTTGAATTGAGTATGTGTAATGTGTGTGTGTGTGTGTGTGGGCGCGCGCTAGAATTTACTGTTAGATTTTAGATCAACTTTTAACGGCAACAGTTAAGATGAAAAACTTATATGCTGTTTACACATTTCATTTATTTTAAATAACTATAATTTCTTTCTTCAGTATTTTTTCCCATTAAAATATATTCTTTTTTCATTAAATTCATTAAAATTTTAATAAATCAATATTTATTAAGTAAATATTTTAAAAGTTCAGTAATTTAATTTAATATTTGGCAATTTAATTAATTTAAAAATAATTAAAAACTATTGTATAGTATAATATTTAAAATTTCCTTTAATGCGTAATAATTTAGGGCTATACAAATTTAGTATTTATACAGAATAAATGCCATTCAATCCTTTAACAACTTAGCGAATTTGATTTAAATATCTCGATCAGCAAAATTTATCAAAAAAACTTGATCGAATATATTCGATCAGCTCCGAAAATTACTGTGAGATATTTATCTAAATATTGAAAAAGGGTGAAACTATTGCATTTCACTGTGGAAAAGTTTTAACAATGGGTGGAAGGATAAGAGGGATGTAACCATGCTTTCAACGGTACATTCCTCTGAAATGGTGCAAGTTGAATGAAGATGTGAAGCTACTACTAAAGGATTATAATAACACGATGGGTGGAGTTGATCGTGTGGACCAGTCATGCGGAAAAAAGGTAAAAAATACTATGAGAAAATGTTATTTCATCTTTTAGAATTAGCTATGTGGATTATTTATATATTGTATAAAAATGCTGGGAATAAACAAATGAGATTCACATCAGTTAACGATATCGCTTCTGTAGTTGGATTAAGCATTAGTTAGGTCAGAAATATGCTAAACAAGCAACAAGACGGGATTGGTTATGTTTCATCAACTCAAAAGAGAAAAGAAACGTGGGATAGAAAAAACTCAATACTATTTGATCCAGAAAACGTTATTTAATGATATTGTATGTAACAACGAACTTTTTTCAGTCAGAAATGGCTTCCATGGTAGCATAGAAAACAGGTGTTGTTTTTGTCACAGCCAACGGTGGTTTGCAAATTGAAGATTTTGAATAATACCAGAAAATGTTTCACTCGTGCCGGCGGAGCGTATTTACCCGACAATTTAGACAAAAAAGCAATTTACGCAGGCAAAATTGTAAGATTAGCACAAGAAAAACTAGTTTTTTTCGACGAATCTGGATTCATCAATCATTGCCGACGCCGTTATGGGTTCAGTTATGTTAATGAGAAAGCGTATATTGAAGTGAAAATATTAAATTGACCTTATGAAGCCGAGCACGTTCTTATACCAAGAATTCCATTAATTCCAACAAACTTGCCATTTTCATTTCAACTTTTGCAATTTCCTATTCGGCTTGCAATCGCGATGACTATTAATAAATCTCTTGAAGTTACCAATTTATTCACGAAAAATCTTCCATGTACAATTGAAAATTTTGACTAGGATAAGGTCGACAATAAAATTATTATAGGTAATTAATTAATACTAGATGCCTAACCCGTGAATATTTACCTATTTATATTATAATTGCAATATATTGATCGATAAAAATATTAATGGTATTGATTGATGACAAACAAACGTATGTTTTTGTCTATTTATATACTAACGAGCCGTATTTCCGTGTTTCGCTACAGTTATATTTTTAATAAATTACTAAGTTCCATTTTTCACATAATTTATAATTAGCATAATATTAATAGTTACAATATAAAATATAAAGAGTTTGCTGTCTTTGAGGCTTAATAATAGGTTTTTGAAATAAAGTCTGGAGTAATTTAAATTAAGGGTATAAGGGTAGAGAATAGTATTATCCTCCATATTGACTACAATGATTTATATGTTACCATCATTGTCGTAACTAGGCAGGTGCAACAGGTGCACCATCAGAGGGACCAGAGATTAAGTGGGCCCTAAAACGGAATTATTAATTGAATTATTTATACAAATTGTATTCGAGATTTTTAAAAGACAATTTGTATTCTCAGTAAGACATAGAATAATTGTATTGAATAACAATGATATTTAAATATTTAACAATAATTTTTGTGTCTTTTTAATTAACTCTAAAATTTATGCAATAAGTTTTTCTATCAAACCAAAGTATTTTTAAAAATACAGGTAAGCAATAAATAATTAATTTTTACATTCCTATAGCTCAATAATGTCAAAACCATTGTCAGGTGCTCGAAAAAGAAATTTAAGAAGCGAAAACTTTAAGAAACTAAATCAATGTCGCAAAAACTTGTAAAATAGATGAGAAAAGATACACTACACGTCGGGGAAGGGTCCTATAATAAAGCCAGTTCCAGTTTACAACAATCGGACACGGGCTATATTAGTAGTGATAGTATTACTTTAGATCAGAGTACAATAACTACACAAGGCCAAGGAGAACGAAATAAATTTGTCATCTGTTACTATAAATTACAATGATCTTCATTCTTGGCCAATTATTACAAATCAATTAAAAAATTGCTTTGTCAAACATGATGTAGAGCAATGTGTCGAAATCTTGCATCGTAATCCTGACGTAATCTTGCATCAGATAATCTAGGGCGTAAATTTACAAATGACGGCAAATTAACGACGAAACCATTAAAAGAAAATTGACCTTATGAAGCCGAGCACGTTCTTATACCAAGAATTCCATTAATTCCAACAAACTTGCCGTTTTCATTTCAACGTTTGCAATTGTTATATTCAACGAATCAAAATTGTTTTAGGGGTTTGACCAGTTTGCAACGCATGGTTGACATTTGTAGTGGGGATAACAGTGGGACTTAAAATTTAATTTAATTTTAGGTTTAATAAATGACGGTCGCTGCTGTCGTTCATTCATTTTTTTATTATTTTTATGTTTAAAAAATAAAAAACTTCAAAAATTTGTTTATCTATATTAAAAAAGATAAAATTATTGTGTGCTATATATTCAAATTAGTTATTTGTATTAATCGTGATGTTGTACAAGTTCGAATCTACTGATGAAAGTGACGAAAAGTCTGAAATGGGAACAGAATGTTTTATATAATATATATTTTGTTATCTATGTTTGTTTTCCATTCTTGAGGACGCCAATTTCATTACCAGTGATTTGTTCATTTTTATTATTCAATTTTTATATAGATTAACTTACAAAGCGTTTTTGGTAAATGATATTCAGGAAATGATATTTTATTCTTCGTTTTAAAAATATTATGATTTATATATTAATAATAATATTCATAAAAAATAATAATAATAATAATTAATAATAAAAATAATATTAATAATAATAATAATAATAATAATAATAATAATAATAATAATAATAATAATAATAATAATAATAATAATAATAATAATTAATAATAAAAATAATATTAATAATATCAAATATTGCAACCAACATCTATCTAAACAGTCTTATTTCTACATCAAGGGATAAATCCATGATTATTTGGGATGACTTTGAAAGTGATGTTATATCAAATGATGGTCAATTTGAGAACGGAACTTTAGTGTTGTGGGATTTATCCAAATTTATCTACTTGTCACACATATATGGCCTATGTGATGCAACTGGATCGTCTATCCAGATTTGGGAGTCGGAAATTCTAATTTTCCTTAAAATTTCATTAAATTATTCTGTTTCCAACGTAATTCCTGAAGTTCCAGTTCTTAACAGATTATCAGGACATGTTTATGAAAAAAGGTAAATCGAAAAACATTTGATGATAATGTTGGGGTTCAATACGAGCCAGGATAAGGACATAAAGAGATTTTAGGAAAGGAATAAAGATAAATTATAAATAGTATTTAAAAATTACTTAAAATCGAAATAAATCATTAATAATTACTATAATAAGAAATAGAGTGAAAATAGTAAATAAAAATTACCATACTTAGAATATAAATAAAAATATGTAGTTAAAAAAGTAATTAAATAATTACAATTTATAGAATAGATTAAAATATAAATAATATAAATAGACATCAAAATTTGAGAACAGACCACCCAATAAACAGAGGATAAAATTGATTAGATAGGTTGAATAAATTTTGGTCAAGTTCGAGAAAATCCGTTATATCACCAAACTAACTTCGTATTACAAATCGATTATCTAGATCGAATCAAGTGGAATTTCATTAACAAAAATCGATTGAAAAATTCGAAAGACATTTAATTTGGAATTATCAGTTAATAGAGCTTGGAATTAGATAATAACCATTTCTGGTTTTTTCTTTTCACTTTCATAGATATTACAAACAAACGATTGGTTAGTTTTATTTCTAATTTTTTTTGATAAATAAAGTATATTAAGGGGATAAATTAAGGTCAGTACTCATTTTGCTACTGTTTCGCTTTTAGGACATAATTTTGTGGGATTAAGGCTATAGCGTTTCAATATTCGGGATTCACCCTCCCTCACCCTTATCACCCTTAATAATAAAATAATAATAATAAAATATTAATAATAATAATAATAATAATAATAATAATAATAATAATAAAAATAATAATAATAATAATAATAATAATAATAATAATAATAATAATAATAATAATAATAATAATAATAATAATAATAATAATAATAATATAATAATAATAATAATAATAATAATAATAATAATAAAATAATAATAATAATAATAATTAATAATAATAATAATAATAATAATAATAATAATAATAATATAATAATAATAATAATAATAATAATAATAATAATAAAATAATAATAATAATAATAATAATAATAATAATAATAATAATAATAATAATAATAATAATAATAATAATAATAATAATAATAATAATAATAATAATAATAATAATAATAATAATAATAATAATAATAATAATAATAATAATAATAATATTAATAATAATAATAATAATAATAATAATAATAATAATAATAATAATAATATAATAATAATAATAATAATAATAATAATAATAATAATAATAATATAATAATAATAATAATAATAATAATAATAATAATAAAATAATAATAATAATAATAATAATAATAATAATATTAATAATAATAATAATAATAATAATAATAATAATAATAATAATAATAATAATAATAATAATAATATAATAATAATAATAATAATAATAATAATAATAATAATAATAATAATATAATAATAATAATAATAATAATAATAATAATAATAATAATAATAATAATAATAATAATAATAATAATAATAATAATAATAATAATAATAATAATAAAAATAATAATAATAATAATAATAATAATAATAATAATAATAATAATAATAATAATAATAATAATAATAATAATAATAATAATAATAATAATAAAATAATAATAATAATAATAATAATAATAATAATAATAAAAATAATAATAATAATAATAATAATAATAATAATAATATTAATAATAATAATAATAATAATAATAATAATAATAATAATAATAATAATAATAATAATTAATAATAATAATAATAATAATAATAATAATAATAATAATAATAATAATAATAATAATAATAATAATAATATAATAATAATAATAATAATAATAATAATAATAATAATAATAATAATAATAATATTAATAATAATAATAATAATAATAATAATAATAATAATAATAATAATAATAATAATAATAATAATAATAATAATAATAATAATAATAATATTAATAATAATAATAATAATAATAATAATAATAATAATAATAATAATAATAATAATAATATTAATAATAATAATAATAATAATAATAATAATAATAATAATAATAATAATAATAATAATAATAATAATATAATAATAATAATAATAATAATAATAATAATAATAATAATAATAATAATAATAATAATAATAATAATAATAATATTAATAATAATAATAATAATAATAATAATAATAATAATAATAATAATAAAATAATAATAATAATAATATTAATAATAATAATAATAATAATAATAATAATAATAATAATAATAATAATAATAATAATAATAATAATAATAATAATAATAAAATAATAATAATAATAATAATAATAATAATAATAATAATAATATTAATAATAATAATAATAATAATAATAATAATAATAATAATAATAATAATAATAATATTAATAATAATAATAATAATAATAATAATAATAATAATAATAATAATAATAATAATATTAATAATAATAATAATAATAATAATAATAATAATAATAATAATAATAATAATATTAATAATAATAATAATAATAATAATAATAATAATAATATTAATAATAATAATAATAATAATAATAATAATAATAATAATAATAATATTAATAATAATAATAATAATAATAATAATAATAATAATAATAATAATAATAATAATAATAATAATAATAATATAATAATAATAATAATAATAATAATAATAATAATAATAATAATAATAATAATAATAATAATAATAATATTAATAATAATAATAATAATAATAATAATAATAATAATAATAATAATAATAATAATAATAATATTAATAATAATAATAATAATAATAATAATAATAATAATAATAATAATAATAATAATAATAATAATAATAATAATAATAATAATAATAATAATAATAATAATAATAATAATAATAATAATAATAATAATAATAATAATATAATAATAATAATAATAATAATAATAATAATAATAATAATAATAATAATAATAATAATAATAATAATATTAATAATAATAATAATAATAATAATAATAATATTAATAATAATAATAATAATAATAATAATAATAATAATAATAATAATAATAATAATAATAATAATAATAATAATAATAATAGAAATAAAATAAACATCCAATATCCTCCTTACAGAAATTTAACAGTTATCAGTAGAGGGAAATGCGATTGAAAATGATGTTAATAATGAATTATGTAAAGTGAGGTATTTAATAAATAATTTATAATGATGGATTACCTCAGGCCCCCATCTTGCCTTACGAGTAATGAAACATAACGAAGTTTTGCACACAGCACATTTCACCCCGAAACAACCGCCGTCTCGCTCACAATATGTTCCACACCTCACGCAATACATAGCACTATTATTCTGCAATCTGTTCTGAAAATGAATTCCCAATAAAATAATTCAATTCAAGGCAAATTATAGAGAGAAATATATAGATATATAGATATAGATTTGCACATTAATTATTGCTGTAAATCTTGGACGAAACTTATTACCTATCAGAAGAGCAATTAGGTAAGATTACATATTTTACAGTCCAACCTAATATTGATCTAATTTCCTTTCAGAGATTGAATTACTGTTCAATGGCTAAGAAGGTAGTGATTGCTTTCCCATAGTTTCGTAAGCTTAGATTACTTTGGAATATTCATGGTAAGGCAATAATATGATCGGATCCAAATAACATTTTTATTTACAAAGTCGATAAAGCAATTTTCTATTTTGATTGTATTAAGCTTGTTAAATAGAACATAAAGTCATAAGAGAATGAGGTGGTTGACATTTTGATTTTATTTTAATGAGGTGGTTGACATTTTGAATTTTGTTTTAATGAGGTGGTCGTTTTTTTTAATTTTTGTTTAAATGAAGTGATTACCATCTTGATTTTGTTTTAATGAGGTGTCCGTTTTTTGAATTTTTGTTTTAATGGATTAGTATATTTATTACGTGATCTGCAATACGAGAGTCAATGAAAACGAGGGGTCGAGTAAGAGTCAACGAGGCCTGTGAATCGAGAGTCGAGAAAAAGATAGCAAAAGATTCCTGGTTAGGGCTAATCAATGGATTTGATTAAATGGTTCCCCTTAAAATAAGAATTTAATAGAAATATGTATGCTAAGATTTGAAAGGTCAAGAAAGCCCGAGAAGCATTGGTGATCTTTTAAAGAGTGACGGAAGGATTGTGAAATTATTAATAATATAAATTAAAATTAAAATTACAAAATAATTGTAAATTAACAAAAATATATTTTAATAAATAATAAAATAAATATAAAATTAATTAAAAATATTAAAATAAATAATTATATTATTATTAATAAAATATTAATAAATAAAATAAAAATAAAATAACAGAAAATAAATGTAAATTAACAAAAATATATTTTAATAAATAATAATATGGAGAAACAATTATTAATAAATAATTAAATTAAATAATAAAATTAATTAATTAATTTTAAAAATGATAAAATAATTTAACAATGTAAAAAAATTGTAAAATATTAATAATAAAAAATAAATTAAAATATAAGATAAAAAAATATTACAAAATAAAATTATAATTAACTATTTCTCTCTTTTCCATTAACTGATATTAGAAAAATAATTATTACAATTCTTTCGGCTCTTTCCTTCACTCGATCTTGATTATTGCGTCGCCATACTTTGCAAATTTCCCCCTTTCCGTGAATAGCTTCGCATTTCACACAATTAATCTGATGACATTCTGGGCAATCGAATTTCGTCAATCGATCAGCCCCAAAATGACGAATTTCACCATTGCAATTAATTTTATAGCATTTATACAGAAATTTATCTGCCAAATCATCGATGTAACTTTTATGTCTCAAATATTTCTTGCTATTTTCTTTATTGAGATACTGAAATTATCGTAAATAAATCATTTCATCCATTTATTAGAACCTTAACACACTCTTTATCTGTCAAAAACTTCTGACAATCAAAACATTCAACTGGATATGATGAATTATATTCAAATTTTTCATTGAAACAATCCCTGTAAAATGATAATTGCAAAATAATTTACAAACCTTACAAGCAACAACTATGACCGCAATGAGTTCTAAATTTAGCAGAAGCATTAGCACAACAAATTTTGCATTCCATAACTAATTGCAATTTATGTTAGGTTTAGCAAAATGAAAAATAATTATATAAATTCTAAGAAATGGATAAAAATTTATTTTAAACTATTAATAAAATATTTAACATATTAAAACAAGACAAAATAATATAAGAATGAACAAATTAATTTTACAGAAAAAAAATCAACGATAAAAAAATGGTTTTTGAAACTCTCTGTATTTTACTCAAAAAATAAATTCAATATGCGTTTCTAATGCTATAAAATATTTATCATTAAGTAAAATCGCATTATTTTTGTGTGACCAAACGAAACCCAAAATTATGTGATAATGGTAATTATCGGCTTTCATCCTCGGTTTGAATCATATCTTTGTTCACTCCGCTGTGAATTTGTAAAATTTCTGCTTTGGTTCTGTTTATCTGCAAATCCTTGTCTTGTCATGACAATACTCACAAATGTTTCCTTCCTTCTATTTAGAACTGAAACCGGATATTTCAATGTTTATATCATCGACCTTTTCTATCACTCCTTTTATTTCGTCAACGCTCATCGCATCTCTCATCTTTATTTCTTCTTGTAGATCCTTGTCTTTGATAAAATGGACCAAAAATTATGACATTGATTCTTTCTTGTCTCATTTGTGTTTCAGAACTTGGTCAACCATCTTTTCTATTTATTTTGAATTATCCTGGTTATTTTCACAATTGAAGAGAGTTAGAAAATTCTCTATCAACATCGTTGGCTTCTTGAAAGCCTTTTTCAATCTGTCTTCAAAACAAATTTATTTTCTTCAATTGCTTTATAAATTGGCAACAACTTTCTTGCGATCAAACATTTTATCATCATACTTTGACTGGATTGTTCTAGTCCACATAATTGGAAATAACTCTTGCATTCTCCAATAAAAACTTCAACATCGACGCTGCCATCGTAAATATCCGGGATCATTTTATTGATCATTGCCAAGGTGAGTAGGTAGATAGTGGCTTACCGCAGCAATGACCCCCGGGGGGGGGGGGGGGGGGGGGGGTTGCTGCAACTCACATTTTTTGCTGCAACTTTTGATTACGCAATTTTTCAGACTATAGTGAAGGGGTCTCGATGGTCCTGGGATTTTCAATACAAAAATTTTTTCTATACAAAAATCTGACTACCACTAAAAAGCCAAGGATTTATCACACTATAGTGAGAGGGTCTCGATGGTCCTGGGATTTTCAATACAAAAAATTTTTTTCTATACAAAAATCCTACTACCACTAAAAAAGCCAAGGATTTTTCAGACTATAGTGAGGTGGGTCTCCTTGGTCCTGGAATTTTCAATACAAATAAAATTTTTTCAATAGAAAATTCGACTATCAATAAAAAAGCATGGATTTTTCTAGTTCAATTAAGGTGGGTCTCGATGGTCCTGGGATTTTCAATACAAAAAAATTTTTTTTCTATACAAAAATCCGACTATCAATAAAAAAGCCAAAGATTTATCACACTATAGTGAGGGGGTCTCGATGGGTCCTGGGATTTTCAATACAAAAAATCCAACTACCACTAAAAAATCATGGAATTTTCACACTATAGTGAGGGGGTCTCGATGGTCCTGGGATTTTCAATACAAAAAAATTTTTTCAATACAAAAAGGTGGTCTCAATAAAAAAGCATGGATTTTTTCTAGGCCAATTCAGGTGGGTCTCCTTGGTCCTGAGAATTTCAATAGAAAAAGGAGGTCTACACTAAAAAAGAGTGGTAATTTAAGGTCTCAGGATATTTTCAATAGAAAAAGGCGGTCTTCAATAAAAAAGCATGGTAATTTAAGGTCTCAGGATATTTTCAATAGAAAAAGGCGGTCTACACTAAAAAAGAGTGGTAATTTAAGGTCTCAGGATATTTTCAATAGAAAAAGGCGGTCTTCAATAAAAAAGCATGGTAATTTAAGGTCTCAGGATATTTTCAATACAAAAAGCTGGTCTACACTAAAAAAGCATGGTAATTTAAGGTCTGAGGATATTTTCAATACAAAAATCCGACTACCACTAAAAAGCATGGAATTTTCTAGGTCAATTCAGGTGGCACTCCTTGGTCCTGAGAATTTCAATAGCAAAAGATGGTCTTCAATAAAAAAGAGTGGTAATTTAAGGTCTCAGGATATTTTCAATACAAAAAGCTGGTCTTCAACAAAAAGCATGGTAATTTAAGGTCTCAGGATATTTTCAATACAAATAGGTGGTCTACACTAAAAAAGCCAAGGATTTTTCAGACTATAGTGAGGTGGGTCTCCTTGGTCCTGAGAAAAAGGTGGTCTACACTAAAAAACGTGGTAAATTTTTTAAATTAAAGTAAATAATGGTCCTAAAAAATTAAATTACAGTAAATTATGGGTCAAAAAATTAAATTACAGTAAATTATGGTTCTTAAAAATTAAATTACAGTAAATAATGGTCCAAATTTTTCAATTACAGTAAATTATGGTCAAAAATTTTCAATTACATTAAATTATGGTCCTAAAAATTAAATTAAAGTAAATAATGATCCAAATTTTTAAATTAAAGTAAATTATGGGTCTAAAAATTGAATTACAGTAAATTATGGCTCAAATTTTTAAATTAAAGTAAATAATGGCTCAAATTTTTAAATTAAAGTAAATTAAGGTTCATATTTTCGAATTAAAGTAATTAATGGGCTCAGATTTTTCAATTAAAGTAAATTATGGTCCTAAAAATTAAATTACAGTAAATTATGGGTCTAAAAAATTAAATTAAAGTAAATTATGGTCCAAATTTTTAAATTAAAGTAAATAATGGTCCAAATTTTTGAATTAAAGTAAATTATGGTCCAAATTTTTCAATTACAGTTAATTATGGTCCTAAAAAATTAAATTAAAGTAAATTATGGTTCTAAAAATTAAATTACAGTAAATTATGGTCCAAATTTTTCAATTAGTAATGAATGGGCTCAAATAACTAAATTAAGGTTCTAAAAAATTAAATTAAAGTTAATTAAGGTCCAAATTTAAAAATTAAGTAATCAATGGTCAAAAATTTTAAATTAAAGTTAAATAAGTAAATTACAGTAATAATTTTTAAATAAGTAATGTAATAAGTAAATTAAAGTAAGATTTTAAAATTTATTAACAAAAAGTTGAAATAATAGAAGGTGTTTGAGAATTGAAATTTTTTAATGAAAATTTTAATGAAATAATTTTTTAAGTAATTTTTAATGGAAATTTTTATGGAATAATTTTTTAAGTTCATTTTTAATGGAAATTTTTATGAAATATTTTTCAATGTTAATTTTAGATGGAAATTTTAAAGATAATTTTTAATGAAATTTTTTATGAAATATTTTACAAAGACAAATTTTAATAATAATTCTACAACAAACCAACAACTTAGTACCAACAACCAGTAACTTACGAACATGTATTAACAACCACATACCTACAACTAGTTACTAACAACCAGTTACCTGATACTAAGTACCTACAACCACCTAACAAGTACTAACAACCAAAAACAAGCAACCAACCAGATACCAATTACTAACAATAAAAACAAGCAACCAACCAGATACCTACAACTAGATACCTACAACCAACTAGCTACCACCTACCAAGTACATTCAAACAACAACAACCAGCTAACAACTAGCTACCACCTACCAAGTACCAACAACCAACAACAACCAAGTACTAAGCACTGTCAACTAAATACCAAACACTTACAACCTACAACTAGTTACTAACAACCAGTTACCTGTTACCAAGTACATACAACCAACAACAACCAACTAACTAGGTACCAGATACCGAGTACTCACAACCAACAACAACCAACCAACTAGGTACCAGATACCGAGTACTCACAACCAACAACAACCAGCTACTAAGCATTACCAACCACCTACAACCTACAACTAGTTACTAACAACCAGTTACCTGATACTAAGTACCTACAACCACCTAACAAGTACTAACAACCAAAAACAAGCAACCAACCAGTTACCTGATACCAAATACTTACAACTAGTTACTAACAACCAGTTACCTGATAGCAACCAACTAGGTACCAGATACCTACTACTCACAGCCGTCAACAACAACCAGGTACTAAGCATCATCAACCAAGTAATAACAACTAGATACCTAGTACTTACAACCAGATGACCACATGAAATTATTGGTTAAATAAGTAAATTAATGTCTAATTTTAAAATTAAGTAATCAATGGTCTAAAATATTAAAGTTAAAGTCAATTTAAGATGAAGATTTTCTGGGATTTCCAATGTTAATTTTAGATGCAAATCTTCGTCAATTAATCAATGACCACATGAAATTATTGGTTAAATATGAAAATAAGGATTATATTTAGTTGTTAAGTAAATTATGGTGTAAAATTAAGAAATAAAGAATAATTAGGTAAATTAAGGATAAATTAAGGAAAATTAAGGTTCAAAATTTAAAATTAAGTAACCAATGGTTCAAATTTTAAATTAAAGCTAAATAAGTAAATTAAAGTAAGATTTTTAAATTTATTATCAAAAGATTGAATAACTACCAACTTTTTTTTGAGAAATGTAATTTTTAATGAAAATTTAAATGGAAATTTTTTTTAAGTTAATTTTAAATGTAAAATTTTTTAAGTTAATTTTTAATGGAAATTTTAATGGAATAATAATAATAATAATAATAATAATAATAATAATAATAATAATAATAATAATAATAATAATACTAATAATAATAATAATAATAATAATAATAATAATAATAATAATAATAATTCAACAGTTCCCAACAATCGGTTACTAAATATTTTTAACTAGATGCTAACAAATACTTTGAACATGATACCACGTACTAACTAACTCTCAAACAACCAGATACCTACAACTAGTTACTAACAACCAACTAAGTATTCTTTATTGTATTTTATGAAATGCTTTTAAATTAATTTTTTATCTGTCTTTAAAAATATGTTTAATTACAATCAATAGAAAACCTTTTCAAAATGTGTAAATTTAACAAACATGTTGACTTTCATCAAAAAACCACAACTCAATCACTTTAAAACACCACGTGAAATTCAAAATAATTTAAATTACAATGAAATACTAATGAATTCTAATTTACAAAAACATCTTCTTTTAAATGATAACTACTGACCTATTATTGCAAAGTAAAAATCACATTCAATAAATACTTATTGTTGATCAGTTTTATTATATATACTCTGAGTTTATCCGACAGGATGTTTTGACCCCCTAAGGGTACAGGTCGTAAGGGTACTGGTCGTAAGGGTACTGGTCGTAAGGGTATTAGTCGTAAAGGTACTAGTCGTAAGGATATTGCTAACTCTCAACCCCCAACCTACCCATTAACTAGCTACTAAGTACTAACAACCAGCTAACAACTAGATACCATGTACTTACAACCACCATCAACCAGGTACTAAGCATTATTAACCTACAATTATATAACAACAATCAGTAAACAACACTCTACCAACTATTAAATACAAGATACTAACAACTAGATACCAACAATCAACTAACCACACATAAAAATAATAGCAATTAAATACAAAATATTCTTCATCACATACACTATCTTCTTATCAAAATCTAAAAAGTCAATCAGATACCAACTACCAAGTACCAAGTACTAACAACCAACTACCTACAACCAACAACTATGTACTAACAAATTGATCTTTAAAAGAAAAATACTCATCACTTGAAAAATTAGATGGAAAATTAATTGAACTCAAGACATCAATAACTTGGTAAAAATTGATTAAATAATTGCAAAAATTTAAATTTATTCAAAATAAATATCATAAAAATTTAATTAATAGACAAGAAAGAATTCTATTCATTAATCATCCAGTAAATAAAAAAATACTGACCATTCAAGTTGAATCAACTAAGTTAATAAATTAATAAGATAAGATTTAGTAGATAATTGATTTAGATTGAATAAATTAATTGAAATAAAATTAATTTTAATTATTTTTTTTAAAAATAATACATGTACTCAAATTGATTGACTGAATGCTCAAAATATTCAAAAATCAGTATAAATTCATTAAAATTATCAATGTCATCAATCTACAATAAAAATAATTATCATTAAATTCCAAAAGAGACTAGAAAACTAACAAACCAGAAAATTCATTCAAATGACAATAATTGGTATATTCAAGCGAATTCTCTAATAAAAACATCTAAAAAGCATCAAATTTCCCTGAAATATCTCTATGTTTAAAGATTAGTATCTTATCGATAAGTACTTGTTAAAGATCATATATTCACCTCAAACTAACAAGATTCATTAAAATCCCTTAAATGACTATATTTCAACCCTTAATTCGTATTATTACAAATATCATCTAAAAAGCATCAAATTTCATTGAAATAACTCTATCCTTAAAGATTGATATTTTAATGATAATTACCCTTAAAAGATCATATATTCCCCTCAGACTAATAAGATTCCTTAAAATCATTTAAATGACTATAATTCTAACTTTAATTCCTATTATCACGAATATTTCCCTATAAAACATGTAAAATAATTTGGTCATTAACCCTAAATAATTTATAAAATCTAATGATAAAACCGGTTATAATTAAATTTTTGTTAATCACTGTAAATATTTGTAAATTACTACTCGAAATTTAAAATAAATATAACTGACTAGGTCCCATTGAAAGATTAAATTTATCCATTCAATAAAATATATTTCTTCAAATGATCATTTTTACCGATATTCAACCGATTTAATTACTAATTAAAATCAATCGATATATTTCTTCCAATAAAGATCAATTTTATTGAGTTGTTGTCGATGTTTTAAGTCCATATTTCTAAACTTTTGTCATTCTCCGCCTAAATAAAGATAAAAATAATTTAAAGTTGATATCAATCCCAATTATCTGTAAAGATTTCATTGTCAAAACCAAGTAAATCGATCATTAACCCTACTTAATAAAACATAAGTCTAAATTAATATACAATGAATTAATCACAACCTAATAAAACGATATAATTTCACATTAATATTGATTCATAACTGACTAATGTATTGACATTTCCCTTAAAACATTGATATTTTACCAACATCTCCCTTACAACGATATATTCCCATCTTAACCCATCCTTAATTAAATTAAATCGACTATATCCCCTTAAAAGATCATATATTCCCACCTTATCCGATCTCTCATTAAATCTAACCGACTATATCGCCTCAAAAGATCATATATTCCCATCTTAACCCATTCTTCATTAAATTCAATCGACTATATCTCCCTTACAATGATATATTCCCATCTTAACCGATCTCTCATTAAATCTAACCGACTATATCCCCCTTAAAAGATCATATTTTCCTATTTTAATCGATCTCTCATTAAATATTTCTACCTCTTTAAACATCTAACCAAATATATCCCTCAATTCTACCCACTTGAATCCTCCTTTAATTCAGTCAATCCTCTTAAAATCCTTAAAAAATTCTTCAAAAAATATGAATTTTCATAAACACCAAATATTCTTCCATTGAAATAATTTAGAAGCTAAATAATAAGAGCCCACTAAAAGATCAAAATTCACTAAAATATTCTACAAATATTTACCATCAAATACTGGAGATGATATATATTGGATTGATCATAATTCTTCATCGATTCAACCAATCATTTTCAAGCAGTAACAGCAAACTAAATTTCAGTATATTCTACAATCATTTTCAAGTAAATTTAAAGTTAACTGGTTTCTTAGCTTATGTTTCTTTAAGTTCATCAATGTGTAAATATTCTTAGAAAAATATTGAAAAATTATTTATTCAAATACATTACAAAGTTATCATCAAAAATCACTTAATTATTAACCTAATTGTCAATGAAATTAATTTTTATTTAAAAACTATTCAATAAAATACAACTAATTATCAAGAAATTAATTAAATTTATCAATTAAATTTATCAGTCAACATGAAATTCTTAGAAAATTATTCAATATCCTCATAAAAATTTATCCACTTGATTATTGTAAAAACTCTAATTATTAACATTGAAAATAAATTTTATTTAAAATTAAAAAACCAATCAATAAAAATACATTCAATTATCAAGAAATTAATTAAATTTACCTTAGAATTAGCATTAAATTACAGAAATTCACAAAAATAATGGAAATTCACAAAAATGATAAAAATTCACAAAAATANCATTATTTTTGTGAATTTCTGTAATTTAATGCTAATTCTAAGGTAAATTTAATTAATTTCTTGATAATTGAATGTATTTTTATTGATTGGTTTTTTAATTTTAAATAAAATTTATTTTCAATGTTAATAATTAGAGTTTTTACAATAATCAAGTGGATAAATTTTTATGAGGATATTGAATAATTTTCTAAGAATTTCATGTTGACTGATAAATTTAATTGATAAATTTAATTAATTTCTTGATAATTAGTTGTATTTTATTGAATAGTTTTTAAATAAAAATTAATTTCATTGACAATTAGGTTAATAATTAAGTGATTTTTGATGATAACTTTGTAATGTATTTGAATAAATAATTTTTCAATATTTTTCTAAGAATATTTACACATTGATGAACTTAAAGAAACATAAGCTAAGAAACCAGTTAACTTTAAATTTACTTGAAAATGATTGTAGAATATACTGAAATTTAGTTTGCTGTTACTGCTTGAAAATGATTGGTTGAATCGATGAAGAATTATGATCAATCCAATATATATCATCTCCAGTATTTGATGGTAAATATTTGTAGAATATTTTAGTGAATTTTGATCTTTTAGTGGGCTCTTATTATTTAGCTTCTAAATTATTTCAATGGAAGAATATTTGGTGTTTATGAAAATTCATATTTTTTGAAGAATTTTTTAAGATTTTAAGAGGATTGACTGAATTAAAGGAGGATTCAAGTGGGTAGAATTGAGGGATATATTTGGTTAGATGTTTAAAGAGGTAGAAATATTTAATGAGAGATCGATTAAAATAGGAAAATATGATCTTTTAAGGGGGATATAGTCGGTTAGATTTAATGAGAGATCGGTTAAGATGGGAATATATCATTGTAAGGGAGATATAGTCGATTGAATTTAATGAAGAATGGGTTAAGATGGGAATATATGATCTTTTGAGGCGATATAGTCGGTTAGATTTAATGAGAGATCGGATAAGGTGGGAATATATGATCTTTTAAGGGGATATAGTCGATTTAATTTAATTAAGGATGGGTTAAGATGGGAATATATCGTTGTAAGGGAGATGTTGGTAAAATATCAATGTTTTAAGGGAAATGTCAATACATTAGTCAGTTATGAATCAATATTAATGTGAAATTATATCGTTTTATTAGGTTGTGATTAATTCATTGTATATTAATTTAGACTTATGTTTTATTAAGTAGGGTTAATGATCGATTTACTTGGTTTTGACAATGAAATCTTTACAGATAATTGGGATTGATATCAACTTTAAATTATTTTTATCTTTATTTAGGCGGAGAATGACAAAAGTTTAGAAATATGGACTTAAAACATCGACAACAACTCAATAAAATTGATCTTTATTGGAAGAAATATATCGATTGATTTTAATTAGTAATTAAATCGGTTGAATATCGGTAAAAATGATCATTTGAAGAAATATATTTTATTGAATGGATAAATTTAATCTTTCAATGGGACCTAGTCAGTTATATTTATTTTAAATTTCGAGTAGTAATTTACAAATATTTACAGTGATTAACAAAAATTTAATTATAACCGGTTTTATCATTAGATTTTATAAATTATTTAGGGTTAATGACCAAATTATTTTACATGTTTTATAGGGAAATATTCGTGATAATAGGAATTAAAGTTAGAATTATAGTCATTTAAATGATTTTAAGGAATCTTATTAGTCTGAGGGGAATATATGATCTTTTAAGGGTAATTATCATTAAAATATCAATCTTTAAGGATAGAGTTATTTCAATGAAATTTGATGCTTTTTTAGATGTAATAATACGAATTAAGGGTTGAAATATAGTCATTTAAGGGATTTTAATGAATCTTGTTAGTTTGAGGTGAATATATGATCTTTAACAAGTACTTATCGATAAGATACTAATCTTTAAACATAGAGATATTTCAGGGAAATTTGATGCTTTTTAGATGTTTTTATTAGAGAATTCGCTTGAATATACCAATTATTGTCATTTGAATGAATTTTCTGGTTTGTTAGTTTTCTAGTCTCTTTTGGAATTTAATGATAATTATTTTTATTGTAGATTGATGACATTGATAATTTTAATGAATTTATACTGATTTTTGAATATTTTGAGCATTCAGTCAATCAATTTGAGTACATGTATTATTTTTAAAAAAAATAATTAAAATTAATTTTATTTCAATTAATTTATTCAATCTAAATCAATTATCTACTAAATCTTATCTTATTAATTTATTAACTTAGTTGATTCAACTTGAATGGTCAGTATTTTTTTATTTACTGGATGATTAATGAATAGAATTCTTTCTTGTCTATTAATTAAATTTTTATGATATTTATTTTGAATAAATTTAAATTTTTGCAATTATTTAATCAATTTTTACCAAGTTATTGATGTCTTGAGTTCAATTAATTTTCCATCTAATTTTTCAAGTGATGAGTATTTTTCTTTTAAAGATCAATTTGTTAGTACATAGTTGTTGGTTGTAGGTAGTTGGTTGTTAGTACTTGGTACTTGGTAGTTGGTATCTGATTGACTTTTTAGATTTTGATAAGAAGATAGTGTATGTGATGAAGAATATTTTGTATTTAATTGCTATTATTTTTATGTGTGGTTAGTTGATTGTTGGTATCTAGTTGTTAGTATCTTGTATTTAATAGTTGGTAGAGTGTTGTTTACTGATTGTTGTTATATAATTGTAGGTTAATAATGCTTAGTACCTGGTTGATGGTGGTTGTAAGTACATGGTATCTAGTTGTTAGCTGGTTGTTAGTACTTAGTAGCTAGTTAATGGGTAGGTTGGGGGTTGAGAGTTAGCAATATCCTTACGACTAGTACCTTTACGACTAATACCCTTACGACCAGTACCCTTACGACCAGTACCCTTACGACCTGTACCCTTAGGGGGTCAAAACATCCTGTCGGATAAACTCAGAGTATATATAATAAAACTGATCAACAATAAGTATTTATTGAATGTGATTTTTACTTTGCAATAATAGGTCAGTAGTTATCATTTAAAAGAAGATGTTTTTGTAAATTAGAATTCATTAGTATTTCATTGTAATTTAAATTATTTTGAATTTCACGTGGTGTTTTAAAGTGATTGAGTTGTGGTTTTTGATGAAAGTCAACATGTTTGTTAAATTTACACATTTTGAAAAGGTTTTCTATTGATTGTAATTAAACATATTTTTAAAGACAGATAAAAAATTAATTTAAAAGCATTTCATAAAATACAATAAAGAATACTTAGTTGGTTGTTAGTAACTAGTTGTAGGTATCTGGTTGTTTGAGAGTTAGTTAGTACGTGGTATCATGTTCAAAGTATTTGTTAGCATCTAGTTAAAAATATTTAGTAACCGATTGTTGGGAACTGTTGAATTATTATTATTATTATTATTATTATTATTATTATTATTATTATTAGTATTATTATTATTATTATTATTATTATTATTATTATTATTATTATTATTATTATTATTCCATTAAAATTTCCATTAAAAATTAACTTAAAAAATTTTACATTTAAAATTAACTTAAAAAAAATTTCCATTTAAATTTTCATTAAAAATTACATTCTCAAAAAAAAGTTGGTAGTTATTCAATCTTTTGATAATAAATTTAAAAATCTTACTTTAATTTACTTATTTAGCTTTAATTTAAAATTTGAACCATTGGTTACTTAATTTTAAATTTTGAACCTTAATTTTCCTTAATTTATCCTTAATTTACCTAATTATTCTTTATTTCTTAATTTTACACCATAATTTACTTAACAACTAAATATAATCCTTATTTTCATATTTAACCAATAATTTCATGTGGTCATTGATTAATTGACGAAGATTTGCATCTAAAATTAACATTGGAAATCCCAGAAAATCTTCATCTTAAATTGACTTTAACTTTAATATTTTAGACCATTGATTACTTAATTTTAAAATTAGACATTAATTTACTTATTTAACCAATAATTTCATGTGGTCATCTGGTTGTAAGTACTAGGTATCTAGTTGTTATTACTTGGTTGATGATGCTTAGTACCTGGTTGTTGTTGACGGCTGTGAGTAGTAGGTATCTGGTACCTAGTTGGTTGCTATCAGGTAACTGGTTGTTAGTAACTAGTTGTAAGTATTTGGTATCAGGTAACTGGTTGGTTGCTTGTTTTTGGTTGTTAGTACTTGTTAGGTGGTTGTAGGTACTTAGTATCAGGTAACTGGTTGTTAGTAACTAGTTGTAGGTTGTAGGTGGTTGGTAATGCTTAGTAGCTGGTTGTTGTTGGTTGTGAGTACTCGGTATCTGGTACCTAGTTGGTTGGTTGTTGTTGGTTGTGAGTACTCGGTATCTGGTACCTAGTTAGTTGGTTGTTGTTGGTTGTATGTACTTGGTAACAGGTAACTGGTTGTTAGTAACTAGTTGTAGGTTGTAAGTGTTTGGTATTTAGTTGACAGTGCTTAGTACTTGGTTGTTGTTGGTTGTTGGTACTTGGTAGGTGGTAGCTAGTTGTTAGCTGGTTGTTGTTGGTTGAATGTACTTGGTAGGTGGTAGCTAGTTGGTTGTAGGTATCTAGTTGTAGGTATCTGGTTGGTTGCTTGTTTTTATTGTTAGTAATTGGTATCTGGTTGGTTGCTTGTTTTTGGTTGTTAGTACTTGTTAGGTGGTTGTAGGTACTTAGTATCAGGTAACTGGTTGTTAGTAACTAGTTGTAGGTATCTGGTTGTTAATACATGTTCGTAAGTTACTGGTTGTTGGTACTAAGTTGTTGGTTTGTTGTAGAATTATTATTAAAATTTGTCTTTGTAAAATATTTCATAAAAAATTTCATTAAAAATTATCTTTAAAATTTCCATCTAAAATTAACATTGAAAAATATTTCATAAAAATTTCCATTAAAAATGAACTTAAAAAATTATTCCATAAAAATTTCCATTAAAAATTACTTAAAAAATTATTTCATTAAAATTTTCATTAAAAAATTTCAATTCTCAAACACCTTCTATTATTTCAACTTTTTGTTAATAAATTTTAAAATCTTACTTTAATTTACTTATTACATTACTTATTTAAAAATTATTACTGTAATTTACTTATTTAACTTTAATTTAAAATTTTTGACCATTGATTACTTAATTTTTAAATTTGGACCTTAATTAACTTTAATTTAATTTTTTAGAACCTTAATTTAGTTATTTGAGCCCATTCATTACTAATTGAAAAATTTGGACCATAATTTACTGTAATTTAATTTTTAGAACCATAATTTACTTTAATTTAATTTTTTAGGACCATAATTAACTGTAATTGAAAAATTTGGACCATAATTTACTTTAATTCAAAAATTTGGACCATTATTTACTTTAATTGAAAAATTTGGACCATTATTTACTGTAATTTAATTTTTAGAACCATTATTTACTGTAATTTAATTTTTAGGACCATAATTTACTTTAATTGAAAAATCTGAGCCCATTAATTACTTTAATTCGAAAATATGAACCTTAATTTACTTTAATTTAAAAATTTGAGCCATTATTTACTTTAATTTAAAAATTTGAGCCATAATTTACTGTAATTCAATTTTTAGACCCATAATTTACTTTAATTTAAAAATTTGGATCATTATTTACTTTAATTTAATTTTTAGGACCATAATTTAATGTAATTGAAAATTTTTGACCATAATTTACTGTAATTGAAAAATTTGGACCATTATTTACTGTAATTTAATTTTTAAGAACCATAATTTACTGTAATTTAATTTTTTGACCCATAATTTACTGTAATTTAATTTTTTAGGACCATTATTTACTTTAATTTAAAAAATTTACCACGTTTTTTAGTGTAGACCACCTTTTTCTCAGGACCAAGGAGACCCACCTCACTATAGTCTGAAAAATCCTTGGCTTTTTTAGTGTAGACCACCTATTTGTATTGAAAATATCCTGAGACCTTAAATTACCATGCTTTTTGTTGAAGACCAGCTTTTTGTATTGAAAATATCCTAAGACCTTAAATTACCACTCTTTTTTATTGAAGACCATCTTTTGCTATTGAAATTCTCAGGACCAAGGAGTGCCACCTGAATTGACCTAGAAAATTCCATGCTTTTTAGTGGTAGTCGGATTTTTGTATTGAAAATATCCTCAGACCTTAAATTACCATGCTTTTTTAGTGTAGACCAGCTTTTTGTATTGAAAATATCCTGAGACCTTAAATTACCATGCTTTTTTATTGAAGACCGCCTTTTTCTATTGAAAATATCCTGAGACCTTAAATTACCACTTTTTTTTAGTGTAGACCGCCTTTTTCTATTGAAAATATCCTGAGACCTTAAATTACCATGCTTTTTTATTGAAGACCGCCTTTTTCTATTGAAAATATCCTGAGACCTTAAATTACCACTCTTTTTTAGTGTAGACCTTTTTCTATTGAAATTCTCAGGACCAAGGAGACCCACCTGAATTGGCCTAGAAAAATCCATGCTTTTTTATTGAGACCACCTTTTTGTATTGAAAAAATTTTTTTGTATTGAAAATCCCAGGACCATCGAGACCCCCTCACTATAGTGTGAAAATTCCATGATTTTTTAGTGGTAGTTGGATTTTTGTATTGAAAATCCCAGGACCATCGAGACCCCCTCACTATAGTGTGATAAATCTTTGGCTTTTTTATTGATAGTCGGATTTTTGTATAGAAAAAAATTTTTTGTATTGAAAATCCCAGGACCATCGAGACCCACCTTAATTGAACTAGAAAAATCCATGCTTTTTTATTGATAGTCGAATTTTCTATTGAAAAAATTTTATTTGTATTGAAAATTCCAGGACCAAGGAGACCCACCTCACTATAGTCTGAAAAATCCTTGGCTTTTTTAGTGGTAGTAGGATTTTTGTATAGAAAAAAATTTTTTGTATTGAAAATCCCAGGACCATCGAGACCCTCTCACTATAGTGTGATAAATCCTTGGCTTTTTAGTGGTAGTCAGATTTTTGTATAGAAAAAAATTTTTTGTATTGAAAATCCCAGGACCATCGAGACCCCTTCACTATAGTCTGAAAAATTGCGTAATCAAAAGTTGCAGCAAAAAATGTGAGTTGCAGCAAAAAAAAGTTGCAGCAAACCCCCCCACCCCCGGGGGGGGGGGGGTCATTGCTGCGGTAAGCCACTATCTACCTACTAAGGTGTCATGTTAATAATTGAAGTTTAATTGTCTAAAAATATATTGAAATACAAATTTATTGCCTAAAACTGGTATTATTAAAATAACCGATTTAAATGGAGAATTAATTAATTTAACAATAATGATAATTATGCGTTAGGGTGGGTCGAAAATTTTTTTTTTCTCCAAACATGCCTAAAAAGTTGTGCTTATGCTAGAAAATGAAATATCCCTGCAAAAGACTGCTGTTTAAAAGGGTTTACAGGTCCCAACTTTTGTTTGTATGTATTAGTACTATCCCAGTAAAAATGCTCGCACATGTGCCATTGTAAATTCATCCTGCAAGCAGTCACACGCTTGCAGAAAGACCATTTTTGACATGCTCTATTCACAAGTCCAAGCTAACGCGTGCATGTATAGAGAGGTTAATTCACGGAAGCACCTTCACACAAGCACTCACAAAGAGAATTTCTTCTGAACAATACTAACACACACACTACAGTCAACACATAATCCACATGGATACTACTAGTCAGTCTAAACTCAGATAATTTAATTTGTTTCGATTGGATGTCAAGTGTTTGCTGGACATAATTAAAAAAGTTAACTTGATGATTCACTTTTATTTTGCCAGAGCTGAGTACAGAAGAGCAGTTATGAAGGGACAGAGAAATAAGCAATTTCGCAAAACAAGAAGTAAATCACGTCATTGTCTGTTTGGTCAAACTTGTGAACTACCCAGAAACCAATTACCTACTTGTGAAGATGTGTTTCGTGATTACTGTTACAATGAGAAATGTACGCAATTTCATACTGGCTTTAACGAACAAGCAACTCTTCTCGCAAATAAGGTGAAGGAAATTTATATGAAGGCAAGTATCCCAACTGTTGAGTTCAGTAGTATTGTGGTTCGTGTCAAGCGACTAGTATCAAAAGTGCGTGAATTAGAGAAGTATCCAGTATGCAAGAGGTCATCTGCCAAATTTCAAGATAAGTTAAGCTCGTTTTCCAAATTGTTTGACATATGTTGCTGCAAAT
Organism: Schmidtea polychroa; assembly: GCA_959609185.1. Classification (NCBI taxonomy): domain Eukaryota; kingdom Metazoa; phylum Platyhelminthes; order Tricladida; family Dugesiidae; genus Schmidtea; species Schmidtea polychroa. Next base: position 129,305 of record CAUHTR010000279.1, read on the forward strand.
GTTTTAATGATGGTGCTCGTGGAAGAAGTCAGTGTACATGCCGATTGGCCTTGAAAATTCCTACCTTAGAGTGGGAGTTCTGGATTGACCAACAAACTACCAGAAACATGAAAATCGGAAATACGGACAGACAGGAAACCTCAAAATTGAAGAGAAAACAAACGAAAAGCAGCCCTACAGGAAAAGGAAAACAAATGAAAAATGAAATAATGGACACTGAAGTTAACGATCTACATCCGACCTCAAGAAGTAACACGGAGAGTGAAGCCGCTAGTGATGAAAGTAAAGATAAGTTAGACAATTCAATAGAAAGCTCAGAGTCAAGCGTAGAAGAATGTGATGAATTTCAAAATAGAAGACATTATCCTGAATTAAGTAAAGCTGTTGACAGATGTGGTGTGAGCAACAGAGACACGTGTTTGCTAGTAAACGCTTTTCTGAAAGATATGGAACTGTTATCCTCTCAAACAATCATCGATCCCGCAAAATTACGACGTCAGAGAAAGTACTGGAGGGAGAGAGAAATTGAACAGCATTCAGCAGAAGCGAAAAACTTGATTTGCCTCGGTTTCGACGGGAAACAAGATTCCACCTTACTTCATAGAAGGATCCATAAAGAGGAGCATTATGTGATTGTCGCCTTTCCAGGGGATACATATATCGATCATGTTGTACCTCAAAGTAGTAAAGCTGTGGATATTGGCAAAGAAATCATGTCAATCATCGTTAGCACGCAGTCCTCACTGACCCTTCAAGCAATTGTGTGCGATGGAACCAATACAAACACCGGAAAAAATAATGGAATAATCAGAAGACTCGAAAAAAGCCTAGGGCGACCTCTACAATGGCTGATATGCTTGTTGCATGCAAATGAATTGCCATTCAGGAAGTATTTTTCAGTCGTCGATGGTGAAGAAACAAAAGGTCCAAAAACGTCATGTGGTGAAATAGGAAGCGTTCTTGATTTTGATCCAAAAGACAAGCCCGTAGTAGCCTTTATGTCCCTTCCTGGAAAGGTCGTAGATATTAGTGAAAATGTCAAGAAAGAATTGAACACTGATCAATTGTATTTCCTCAGAGTATGCTTGGCAGTCCAGAAAGGGTACCACAACAACAAGGATGTCCCTTTTCTACAAATGGCACAACCAGGAAATTTGAATCACAGTCGCTGGCTAACGAAAGCTAATAGAATTCTGCGACTATATATGTCCGAAACTGCTCCATCTGATCCTCTCATGCGAATAGTGAAATTTATTGTCAATTTCTATGGACCGTCATGGTTTTATATAAAGATTCACTCGTCATGCCAAGATGGTGCAAGAAATATTTTTTATATGCTCCAACTTCTGCAGGATTTGGATCCATCAGACCAAGAAATCATCTTTCCTGTCATTCAGAACAACAATTACTTCTCACATCCAGAAAATATACTCCTAGCTGCTGTTGGTGATGATGATGAAGAAATCAGAAAGTTTGCAACAGAAAAAATCATAACTGCAAGACAAAATTTTCTCCCTTCCGAAGTGATTCGCACTATGGACAAGAATACTGTCTTTCTTCAGTCGTCTGCTACATCATATGCTGACATGATTGACTGGACAAAATGTAATTTGACGCCTCCCCCTCTTTTATCTCATATATTGGATCATGAATTGAAGATGAATAAGAAAATTACATTAGAACAATTTCCCTGTCATTCTCAAGCCGTTGAAAGAGCCATCAAAGATGTTTCTTCTGCCAGTTGCAAAGTGTTTGGTCACAAGTCCAGACATGGTATGGTACTACTGTGTAAAAAATCAAGGAAGGAATTGCCCAAGGTGCAAAGCAAAGCTGATTTCATGTGACTTCTTTTTATGCCCTCGCTAATACATTTCTAAACTTTTGGCTGGATGTTTTTAATAAAAAATAATTTCGAAAGTTGATTTTTGTCTTTGAAAAGGATAATTCAAATTTGGCCCTTCCTAATCACTGACGTTGTCAGGATATATTTCAATGCGGGATGAGGACACAGAATATACTATCTCAGCCCAAGAGAGTAAATAATATACTTATAAGCTCTTAAGAAAGCTACATCTAAATATGGACAAAGGCGCAAAACACATTCCGACACTAGCCAAATTACATTGTTTTCACACTTATGTTGAACTGCATTTTCGGAGAAAAGTTGGGAGCAGTAAATGTCCATAAATCTAAGTAAAATGGTTTGATTCGATTTTTCTATACCAAAATACAACTTTTTAACCATGTTTCCTTTCTTGAACTCAAAATTTATTAACATTCGACCCACCCTAATAACTATCCTATTATTTCTCCTAACTCGGAAATATCTATGAAAATAAGTGACTGAGCTGTCCTATACTACCTAACTCTAAATAAGGCCATAAACTATCGCAAATTGATTTTCCCTCTCTAACCGTTCATATCCCTATCTATATTCCCTACCCCGATGGACTCAACTGGCGAAACATCTGCCGACCAACAGCACGTAGTGCCGCCCGTCCACAAACCTTCCCCCAGTCCAGACCATCGACACATAAATATCACGAAAAACCCAACCTAAATTATAATATTATTCAAAAAGGACAAAAATAACATACGCCAAACATAAAAATTAATTAAAAACAAATTCCGTTAAAAATTTTATTAATTCCTAAAATTGTATAACATTAGACTTAACAACAACAAAATGAATAATACCATACCAATATTAACAATTAACTTCAATTTAAAATAACATTATCTAAATAACAAAATAAATTAACTAAATAACCTTAACGAAAATTAACTTCAATTTAAAATAACATTAGACCTAACAAAATTACATTACATTAACAAAAATCAAATTTACCTCACCGCGATGGCATGGAATCGAAAATTGAGAGCATATGTTCACTGCCAGTACATGAATTGTTGTGTAACCAGTGGAGGAGAGAGTTTTTTAAATGAAATTTCACTCAGTATTTATACTGATTGAATTATACGCCTCCGCATTCTCTGCTGTTATATCCAATTAGAATGCGAGGCAATTCTGATTAATTTTTGCATGCATGCATGAATGTGTGCAATTATTTATTTTTTAATTTAATTAATTTAATTAATCAAAATTCTAATTTTTATTAACTTTTAAGATTTATTTTTATAAATTCTATAATTTAAATAGTTTTTGCTAATTTTAATTTAGTTTTACAAGTTTTATAATTTAAATAAGTTCAGTTAATTTTACTTTAGTTTCATTAATTTAAACAATTTGGTTTTATAAGTTTTATAATTAAAATAATTTTGTTGGTTTTATTTTTAGTTTTCATTAAACAATTTAGTTTTATAAATTTTATGGTTTATCTAATTTTACTACTTTTATTCTACTTTTTATTATTTTACCAGTTTACTAGATAATTTATTTTAAATTTTAAATTTATTTATTTAGAAATTTTTCCTATTATTAATTAATTTATTACCCATTATTTTATTTATTATTATTTTATTTCTTAGTTGTTAGCTATTCCGAGTGTGATGTTTCTCCTAATTGTTAGTGATTGCGACCTTTATTTTCGTTCCTTTATTTTATCACCCGGGTCTTATTTATCATCAATGTGTTATGTATTTTAATTTGTATTGATTGGTGTTTTAATTTAACTTGGTGCGATTTTTATGTTATGTATTTTTGATTCATTAAAACAAGCTCTCGATTCTCGGTTCCAGCCCAACAATTATCCGTCTGCAGTTTGTGACTTTGCATTCTAATCGACTTCTTTAATATTTGCCTTGGAAATTTATTAATATTTCTTGGGCATGATCTAGCCATGTGTTCATAGTCTCTGCACGAATGGAAATGAATTTGTTTTTGTAGATTTACTTTATCTCTCTGTGGTGATGGTGATGTTGATGTAGATCTTGATCTGGTAAAACAATTTCGTGACACATGCCAATTCCTCACTCAATTATAGCATTGCTAATTCTCATTAGTTCGTTGATCATTGATGTTCATTTTAGTAAAACTTATCCCATCATTTCCTTTTACCAAACTGGCCACATTTGGTTTGGGTTAGGCTGTAAATTCTTTTTTTACCAATATTGATTGTTATCATGTCCCATTTCTAGGCACTTATCGCACTGAATTTGAATTGGGGTTCCCTGTACTCTATTTTCTAACCAACATTGGTTAACACAGTGTCAAATCCTTTGGCAATGACTACATTGGATTGAACCTTCTTTTCCTTCTATTTGAATACATGTTGATTTGTTCGACTAAAATTTCGATCAAAATTTTGGTGATGGACTACTTGATTGTTGAAGCCAATTGTTTTTAGCTGGAATTATTTATTTGTCGCTTGCGTCAGAGATAACTGCAATAAATCTCTGATTTCGACTGCGTGCTTTTTAAATTCAACTCAATTTCCATTGCCTTTTTAATCAAATCATCAAGGTCATTAAAATCAACATAACATAAAGACTTTTTAATTTCTTTCTTTACTTCCAACCACAATGATACTGTAATAGCTCTTTTACTTTTTTTGCCATCTCAGCCTGTTCTCGTTTCACTTCGACCGCTTTCTCTGCAAGAGTTGTTAAATGATAAGCACTCACTTACGGATTCTTCTGACTTTTGCACGTGTTTAAGAATTTCTGCCTCATTATCCTTTTATATCTCCTCCGATTAGTTTAGCGGGCTAGTTCGTTTTTCAACTTTACATTTTTAATAAAGCGATTTTTCGTTGGAGTGAAACGTAAATTTCCAAAGTGAGAATGTGTCTCTGAGCAGACTTTTAATGAATAAATCTGTGTTGATTGACTGATCTTTTTGGATTATTTTATCCCAAATAATGTCACCCTTAATGTAGGAACCATTTAAAAAGTGTATGTATCTATTAAGCTGACATACATATGGATACTCCCTAATTTAAGGCTTGAGTTAAAACGCAATAAATAATTCATTTAAATTCTTTTTTTTGGTACTGGCATTTCTATAAACCTTTAGTTAGTTGAAAATCACGCCCACAACTTTAAGAACGATTGCTGTAAGGGACTAATTTTAACTGCATAGTGGTGGTAATTATAGAGCTTTGATAAATTCTGTTTTCTCAACCTTGTGCTAATATTATCTATTAAAAAACTGATATTTTAATTTTTAAAATTTTAAAATTGATATTAAATGTCTTTTAAAATAGATTAATAAAAATTATGATTAAAAATGAATAGTTAACACTAGATTTACGGGTAAAAATAGCTCTAAAAATAGGTATACCTAATTTGATATGCGAAATGAGGGAGTCGGTAGAGGAGAGTTAATAATATTTACCTATATTTCATGTCGTATCTAAAAACCAACATATGTATTCAAAAAATATAAAATCAGTAACAATAGAATTTTAAATGAGTCAATATTATTTAAAATTAGGTCTTAAAATTTTTTCAACATTTAATAAAACAATATAGTTTTCATCATTTATCTATTTTTATTTTCAATTTCATTTTTTTCAGATTATATTTACAGAAAGATATACTATCACAAAAATTCACTTTTAATTTAACAGAAAATATTGATGAAAAGAAATGAAAAATAAAAATTAAATAAATGAAATATCACCAATAAAATAAAATTTCACTCATATTTAAAAATAATAATTTTCTCAATTAAATAAAATTTTATAATAATTTTTAAAAATTTTTTTTAAATATTAATTAATAAAAATCGAAATAGAAATCTTGAAAAAAGAATACAAATAATTATAAATAAAAACAACTGTAAATTTTATTACGTAAAATTCAATTTCATTTTAAATTATATGTAAATTATTTAGTATTTATTGAATTAAATTTGTTTAAAAAATCAATAAATTTTATAAAATGAGTTTTTTTGATTCACTCAATAAGGCGATCGGTTCCAAAACAATTGGTGCGTGTCTACAATTATGCGGATACAATTCTACTTCGGATTTTCATGATTTCAATGTAAAAACGGTAAAGAAAATTGAAAAATATGTTTCAAATGTTTGCTGTGCACTCAGCCGAGATAAAAGATCAAAATATATCGACCCACTTTTTGTCGACAGGCCAGAATTATTTACCATATCTCCAGTTATGGAGGCGAGATTAGTTGCATTCATTCAACAGGCAAATTCTTTTGGTCAGATATGTAATATGTTTGGAATGGCGACTGATTTTGAATGTTTGGACGATACAACAATTGACAATCCACTTGAAGCCTCAAAATCTTTACAAATTGAAGAGATACTTGATGAGAATATCGAGACCCCCCAGCTGGTCAACTCGTTTAATACACCTAATTCAAGAATCAACGAAACCGAAGCTAACAATGAGAATTTTTCCTTGTGTTCAAAACAAACCATGGAAGAATTAGTTGCACTGCAATCCTTGAAATTTGAAAATTTTACACTTACCATTGGTGATGATTTCGAGCTCTTTCAAAGTAAAAGTAGTCCAAAATCTGGATATTATTTATGTAAAATGAAATCTAATTGCAAGACCCACACAAAGAAAGTCAAAGTAACTTTTAATGAGGAAAATATACCAAATTTAGGCAATGTAAATAACCATCTCAGAGTCCATTTTTCGTTGAAATCCCAAACACCGAAACAGACCAAACGTTCAAGGAAGTGAGGCAACAGAGATATAAAGATAGATTCGTATGAAAGAATAAAGAGTAAAATGAAATCGTCAATTTTTATTAGATTTATTTTTATAATAAAATTAATTATATTTGTTTTTGGTTGGTTAATATTTGCTGGTTAAACAATGATTTAATGTTAAGAAATAATTATTATCCTGTGCCAAGTCGGTTGTTCAGCTAATATAACTTGTATTATGTCCTGAATGGCATTCGTTACCAGTAGATATCTCCTATAAAGACAGGCGTGGGTGTGTGACGTGGTAAGAAATAAATTCATCTTCATCAGCATGTTCCTTTTTACCTTGAAATTCTATGAAAACATTCATATTCATCTGGCCCTAATTCTACTTTCGGAATACTAACGCTGCAAGGCGGTCCACGTGGCTAAATATAATGCGGACAGTGAGACACGCACAAAGGTCTCGAGGATTAAATACAAGAAAATCTGAGACATGCATCTCTCATGACAACTAACCTGCTAATCAGGACTTTATACTTCTGAATATTTTAGTTTTCTACAGATCGTTTTAATTTGGTTGTTTTTAAGTTTTTAACTTTATTCTAGTTCGTTTACATAAAATTAAAACACTAAAATGAAAACATTTCATTGACAGCTAATGCTCACAGAGAAACCGATACTGATGGATGGTACCTACTAGTAAAGAAAGAACTAGCTTTGAATCATGAAAGTGCATTTTCATAAAGTTTGTAAAACGCGACTGAAAGATTTTCTGTTGCAACCTGGACCTGCTAATGAAACGGATTTTTCAGCATGAAGAAAAACTCAAACTTCATTTGATGAGAATTTATTTCGGCACAAGAAAATAAAGAGATTATATGCTTAGATAGACCCAAAAATATCGGTTTATTGGTGCTGAATTTATCTAAGTTAAATATGTTCCAGCTGCAATATATAGAATTGACAAAATACAGAAATGAATTTAATTGTCAACCGACTCCTTTTTCTTTAGGTTAAGCACTATTTTACCAGCGATGATCAGATCAAGGAAATTTTTATAAGCCAGCAGCATTTATCACTTGAAAATTAACTTGAAAAGGCAGTGCTGTTTGTGTCGAGTCCTGGAGCTGTTTCCATATTTATGATATCGTTTAATACCACATTTAATTAACATGAAGCGATCTAATCGAATTTATAAAAAAAATAATCAGTCATGGTAAAATAAATACAAACCAGAAGAGAATCATTGGAAAACTACCGATTTACGCACATCCTGATGCAGGGTGATTTTATTTATGTGTGTGTATGTGTGTGATTTGTGGACAGTGATTGTTTGTCGATGGGGAATTTTTGTAGAGTGTGTTCTTTGGATGTGCCCCAGGATTGTTTTCCCATTTGTGCTGGTAGAATAGTGTTCTTTTGTACTTGTAGGATAGCTAAGGAGTTTGATTTGTTGTCGTCTGGATTTCGCGTTTGGTTGTCAAGCGTCGAGTATTTTGATCGAATTTATTAAAAATGAGATGATGAGATTAAACAAGTGCTATTCCTCACCGAGTGTTGCAATAAGCATTGTATAGTCACCAAGCAGAGTGTTGAATTTATTGTCAGTGTAAAGAGAAAGTTTATTTGTGATTATTATTGTCAAGTGTTATTTGTGAATCGGTTAAAGACACGCTTGGAGTAAGAGTAACATTTAAAATTATCACCAACTCAATAATCCAACATTATTGACTTGTTAAATTTTCGTTTAATCAAGACAGAATCCCAAGAATCATTAAACACAAAACCGTACGTAGGACTACCCAATGTTTTCTGGTATTAAGTGGTAACATACTAATGTATTCTGGGTTACGCTGGAAACAGCACGACGAGGTAAAATATATGCTTACATGTAACCCACCACAATTGATTAAAAGTATAATAAAAGCATAATTAATTATTTATAATATATTTTTATTTATATAATATGAATTTAAAACAAATAAATAAAAATATGAATAAATAAATATATGTAATTTTGAATTAATAAAAAGGCCTTGAAGTTTCCAGATCACGAACTTCGGGATCTGAAGACTTCATGGCAAAATTACCTCGTCGCCTGCAGCCTGGCGTAACCAGCGTGGTAATTTGAAAAATATTGACATAAATAATAAACCCTATAAAGAAGAATGAGTAATACATAATTGTATTACTATAGCTACTATTATTATCGATATTATAATTATTATTATTCTAATTAATAGTATTGCTGTTTTTATCACTATTATTACTATTACTATGATTATTATTAAAACATTACTACAATTATTACTAAGTTATTAATTTTTTTAAATATCACAAATTAATAAAGAAATAAAAGAGAATTGGTCATTAATATTGTACAATTCATTATTACAGCAAATCAAATCAAAAAATTTAACTTAAAAATTATAGTTAAATATTCCAAATATATATTATTAAAACGCAAATTTATTGATCATTAAAATGTAATATACTATTTTGTAAATTTTAGTAACTTGAAATTAAATAATTTTCTTTTTTCAATGTTAGGATCTGGACCCTCAGCAACCTAAAATTCATTATAAAATAATAATAATATCAAAAACAGGCATTTGAGTTGGTCGTTGAGTTATAGCTTGTCTTTTAATCTTCGCATTGGCTCAGCTAGATATAGAAATAATCAAAGTAATCCAAGACAATGTCATTAGATTTAGTCCATAAACCAAGTTAATTTTTTCTACAAACCTGAAGCTGTTCCAATAACAACTACAAAATAAAGCGAACAAAGAATTGGTTCAATTTTCATTTGCCTTTCAACGACTAGAATTCAAACAAATATTTATAGTAGAGCTTTAGAATGTGTGAATCGATTGACGATTTTGGGTGCTGGTTCAGCACGGAAAATGTGTTTTGGGATGATTTGAAGCATGGCTGACATTTTGTGCACACCTGTGTGCAATACAGAAAATTCCTTCTTCATGACATTTAGAAATGCTTCTTCATTCTTCTTATCCATTACACATGCCAAAAATAGACATCCTAAAGAATTTATAAAATGAAGTCATTAGATATGCACTACCCAGAGAGATGAGATATGGAGGATAATATAGCATAGAAATAAATAAAATTACCTGGGGGAAGATCGCCATGACAAACGGGACGATCTATAGAGACTCAGAAAAGAAAACAGAAGTGAAAAGAAATCAAAAATGAGAAAGAGAAAGGAAATAAAAGTTATCAAACAGGAAAATAAAAATCAAGGTCAGTACTAATTAATTAGTACAAAAAGGAAAAGGAAATTTGAAATTAGGGAAAAAGGAAAACAACAATATCTTATCTCGACAGCTTGCCGGTGATAATAGTATTGATGGGAGAAAGCGGTCGAACAAGAAAGGAAAAATGGAAAAACAACTTGACAGCTGTCAGAGATAAAAAAATGGGACAGTGGGGGAAAGCAGGAGATGGTAAGTGGAAAAACACTCGATTATCTGGAGTGCCACAAGAGAAGCGAACTATATAAGGGAAAACTGGCGAACATGAAAAGGAGAGAAAAATTAGAGACAAAGTGACGCGAAATTGAAAAGGATTTGAGATACGACTTGAGAAATAAAATTATTGGAGAAAATTAGACGTTGGACGAAACGTTGTTGGACAAACGATTGTCAAAAATAATTGTAAAGGAAATAATTATTGGATAAGAGTTGAAGAAGAGAATTAGTTGAACAAATAAACGAAAAGAACTTATTGATTATTTGAAAAAAGTTGTGACGAAAGTCAAAGAAAACAACCAGCTCAAAATCCCAGTTTAGAAACCAATCAGTAATTTGTGATCTTTAATTCCTCGCCGAGTGTTGTAATAAGCATTTTATAGTCACCATTCTATACGACATCCTGAATATGACAATTTTTTCTCTATCATCAAAAGCGGAAATTTCAAAAACAACTAGATTAATTTTCAAAAGACTTTATTTGATTAATAAAAGTATTATCGATGAGAATGCGGATAAAAGTTGAAAATTGTGCAAATAATATTACATCTGAAAAGTTAGATGGATATATTCGTAAAAGTGCACAAGTCTCTAGTGCAATAAATAATAAAGATTTGCCATTGGTAAAAAACGAGATGACTCTTTACGAAGGATCAGGGAAATTAACGAACAATTTACAATCAGCACTATATCCAACCAACCAGCACGCAAAATGAAAGGAATTTTTCTATCTCTGGAAATTTGGTATCAAAAGAGCGCACAAGGTTGTCAGATCAATCGATCATAGTCAAGTGTGCTCAAAAGCCATTTTAAATAATACATTTTATTTTTTATTCCATACTTTTCTTATTATTTATATTTTTAATATTGACCTGATATTATGTTATTATATTTTTGTGCAATGAAATGTAGTTTTTTAAATTACTATAAGAATTTTATTTTGACTATGAAAAATTTTAAAAACTAATTCTCGGAATTTTCTTTATTTATTTCGAGAATCCCGAATCTCGATAAATTTTTCTTTTGTACAAATGTGATTCCCGAATCTCGAGATTAAAAATGTTCGGGAATTGGGCAATCTCTAGCTAGGTACTATTTAGGCACTATTTGTAATCAGATACTAACTACCAGTTGCTTTAAAAGATCATATATTCCCATCAGACTAATGATTCCTTAGAATCCCTTTAAATGACTATATTTCTACCTTTAATTCGTATTATCACAAATATTTCTCTATAAAACATGTAAAATAATTTGGTCATTAGCCCTAAACATTTTAAAAAATCTATTGATAAAACAAGTTGTAATTAAATTCTTGTTCTAAATCACTCAAAATTTAAAAAAAATGGTGGGTTACTGGTGGTCGAATGATTAAGTGCTGTTACCAGCGTAACCCAACATGCAACATTGGTTTTCCGCTTGGTACCCGTTGAGTAATCAACGTTGGTACTTTACCAAGGGGTTGAGTACTCGCAAAAAGTGAGCGCATCAAGGCACTATAATTGTCGAGTACTCTATGGGTTCACGGACTACCGATAGAAGGTGTGTGTCCGATTTCTCAGGTCCCTTATGAAAATTGTTTTCCCAACCTTACGCACAAACTCTCATTTCTCAGGCAATCACAAAATATATCGGATATTTTCTCAATACTACAAAATATGTATTATTTTAATACTACAGAAAATATACAAAACACACTACTAAATTTACACAAAACAACATTTCGTGAAAGTTCAAATCGGCTTGTTGGCGGAGCAGGCTGGTCCCGTCGCAGACGCTTGCGATGAATTTGCTTGCCGTTCGTACTCGGCCAACCTGGCCTTCTTTAATTTTTCCCGAATGTTTCGTCCAAGCCGTTTTCTTTTGGGCTTACTTTCAGCGGCTGGGGGTTATATTGTTGCGAGTTCAACGGCCAGTGGCCGTATTTATCTTGCCACGGCCTCCTGCAACAACTGCTCATTTCGCTCGGTTTCGAGCGCCCGCACTTGAACTTTCAGGGCGCGGATCTCCATTTGGTCTTGGGCGGCCTGTGCCTGCAGCTGGAGGATCTGGGCTGTTTTCTTCTTCATTGCTTCGGGACTAAACCAGGTCCCCTCGAACTCCCGACATTTTCCTTTCAATTTGTCCACCCGGATTCGGAGTTCGTCGGTTTGTTGTTGGGCCTGCTCCCGATCCTTGCGTAGATTTTCCATTAATTTATACACTAAAAAGGAAATTCATTAGTTTCCATTATACCCAAAAAGAAAATTAAAACAACTAAGTAGTAAAATCAATGAATTAATTTTAGCGTTTTCTACTAGGGTATCTTTATACTCCTCCATCTATCAAGTGATTTACAAAACAAAAGGAAAATACTTTATTCGAGAATAAACACCCGACGTCTACTAATATGCAAATGAAAAATGAATTAAACACCGACGAGTTCTAATATTTAGTTCATATAAAACTGAATTGTCTAAGTTAAACAAATTGTCATCCCATAATCACGCTGGTTGCTTGCGGGGCCTTCCCCTCTTTCGCGGAGTTGCCTCGGCTCCTTCGAGTTCCTCCAGGGATATCCCCTCTCTCTTGGCCCGAAGTTGCAATTCTATTTTCTTCAGCCGGATCTGAGCGACTTCTACATTAATAGCTGCTTGATCCCGGGCCTATCGGAGTGTGTTGTTCTCCAGCTCCGTTTTCACCCATGCCGGGGCATCCGGTTCCGGGCCACTTCTGATAACTGGGCCAAAGTTGTCAAGGTCCAATCCACGATTCCAGTCATGGATGCGGTACCAAATATACCGCGTACGGAGCCGGGTGATCATTTGCCTGGTGGGTTTCTTCATCACTGAACTCGTCTGATTGGGACATGCCTGTAGTACAAATATTAAGACCCGTTCATAACCAATGTGGCTTATAAATTGACGTTAATGATAAAATATACCAAAATAAATAATACTTTAACTACCAAAGTTAGTGTAATTAATGTAAATACTTTTAACATGAAATTTTCGATTTAATTTATCGATATAATTTTTAATTAATTAAATTAAAAAGAATTTTATCCAAATTAGGCATTAATGTTGGCAGGTCTATACCCCGACAGAAAATTTCCTCAAGGTCATTTTTGTTTGAAATTGCTATTTTAACTATTTATCATTTATTTACCACTAGATGGTAATTTAAACTTTTAAATATTCATTTTTTAGATAATTATCCAGGATTATAGATAAAAACCACTAAATGCGGGTACACCAGGCGATGGGTACTAGTGGCGAGCTCAGTCTCTTACCCACTTACTCTTCCCTGGTTGTATTCAAATTAGGACCTTGGTGTAGAGTCGTTGTTCATGATTTTGAATGTTGATTTTACATGTGTATTAAATAAAAGTCGGAAAGAGTTATTTCCTCCGCAGCCCCACTGTGACCACTTCAACAAACCTTAATGTTATATGCTAAGTCAACCATTTACGGCTGACCTTTAATAAATACGAAGAGTCAGACGGAGGGTTTCCTCGACCTAACTCCATGGCAGGACCATGAAGTAGTTCGACCTCCGAAGGACCCGAACAAAAAGAATCATATAATATGCGATCATTATAATATTAATAATGCATGTCCTATAAATTTTAATAAATTGGATGCAGGACTGAACAACGACGCAGGAATACCAGTACGCCGTTGAACATTCGTACATCACTTGAAAATTCAAAAGAAAAGTTATAAAATTACTTTAATTTTAACCTAAATAAATCATCGATACAATAAAATGAAAAATGAATCATTATTACTCACTATTTGTGTCGACAAAGTTTCGCTCAAAATTTGGCATAAAGTGATTAAATTATGACCGAAACGTGTCGGTATATATACCTATTTTGTACACGTGTATGTATTGATGCATTAAAAAAAACTCGAATTCTTTTTATTCCAGAATTTTCTATTTTGCGATTTTGCTATTTTTAATGGCAATTTTTGTGCCATAATTTTTGTTTTTATTTTTATATTTTTTAATTATTTTTCGTTAATTTGCCGTCCACGATGGATTTGGAACGGTTCCAGAACATTCCATGTTAATTTTAATTTTATTTTAACTGATGTTTTATGAATTTCTTTTTAAGATTTTCTAACTTTTGTTGTTCTAACTGGCTTTTGTGATGGTCATCGCCATTTTTATGGAATGTTCTAGGTTTTCTGGAAATTTTTACTGTTTTTACCGTTTTTTAAGTTATTCGAGTCTGTTTATTGTAACTCTGTGTTTATTTGGTTATTTTTGAGTTCGATTTTTGCATCACTTCTTGCTTTTGGTATAATTTTATTTAATTTCTGTGTTTATTTTTTGTTGTTTTCTCCTTTAATTACTATTGTTCATTTGGTGTAGTTTTTAATATTTAGCTATACCTTTTGCTTTTTGCATGTTGTGTACCTACACATCTCAGTCATAATTAGAAGTTTGGGTCTAGAAATCAGTTCTAGCCCAACATAAATATTACTGCACAATTCCCTTATAACCGAGTAGTTGCATTGAAAGATTAAATTTATCCATTCAATAAAATTTAATGATAAAACCAGTTATAATTAAAAATAATTAAATTTTTGTTCTGCTCGAAATTTAAAATAAATATTATTATACAATATAACCGAGTAATTCAATTGAAAGATTAAATTGATACATCAAATAAAATATATTTCTTCAAATGGTCATATTTTATCGATATTCAACGGATATAATTTCTAATTAAAATCCTACAATAAAGATCGATTTTCTTTAGTCGATATACAACTTTTTAAGTGAATATTTCTCAACTAAAGAACTGAAATTTATATTTAAAATTTATATTTAAAATATACATTTCAATAATTTTATAAATTTTAGCAAAGAATCTCCACAATCAGCCAATTTGATGCTACTATGAGAAATGAACGTTTAAACACAGGTATCAATGGTAATTTTTTATTCATTACTTTTTTAAAAACAGAAATTAATTATGAAAATTATGCTACTGGAAATGAAATTTAAGATTTGATTTTCTTCAAAGGCAACCCAAAATGTACGATTTTTTGTTTGATAATATTTATAAGAAATATATTAAAGAAATTATTTTTTTCTGATTTTTTTCTGAATAGATTTTTTTATATTTAATAGATTTTTTCAGGATAGAATTTTTATATATAATAGATTTTTATATTTAATAAATTTTAAATACTTTTTTTATAATGTAGATTTTTTCAAAATATCTTGATTAAAAATAACAACTTCGGTCACCAAGAATAAATTCAAGAATTTTTAGTTTTTCTAGAGTTCTGTTTAGCCTTAAAACACTGTTAAAACCATACTCCATTAATTGACCTTAAGCAACAACCGGCACAGAGTAAAATGTGTCTGTTAAGGAGATATTTATTGCTTTTAATATTTTATTTATATGGCTACTCAAAGCGGTTTTTATTGTTAACGTTGAAAGAGACAGTTGATAAATGTATGAATAATGCTAAAGATCGTAGTATGAATGAATGTAAATTGACTGATATGTCGAATGATGTAGTGAATATGAGTATTGATACTAACAAACAAGATGAGCCAAAATATACGATGGTATTGCCGTATTCTGAAGGATATAAAGATTTCAAAAGAAAGATTGGTAAACAGCTGGGTACATTGAATTAAAGAATTGTTTCAAAATCGTATAAAGTACGTAGTATGTTTGTTAGTAAATCTAAAACGCAGGTTGGATTGTGTTCAGATCTCGTTTATTAATTCACATGTAATGGGTGTAATGCCACATACATTGGAGAGACTTCCCATCATCTCTGTACTCGAGTTCAAAAACACTGTCGGCCGAAGGGAGTGTCCAATATTAAGGATCACAATAAAGTCTGTATGAGAGATGCTGAGGCATGTCTGATTTGAAAATCTTATCAAAAAATTTTGATAATTGTTTTCAGCGTGTGATATCCTAAAATCAATGTGCAGAATGAATGAATACGTGTGTGTTGAATGTTTTTATTTAGGTTTTTGTGTGTTGATGTATATTAATAAGTTATGTTAAATAATTAAAAAAATATTTTTAATAATTTTAAAAGTTTAAATATAATTGATTATTGAAAATTATTTTTAAAAAGAATGATTGTTAAAATTTTTTATTTATAATTTAAAATTTAAATATTTTATAATTTGTTTATATATTATCAATATAGTCGTCCGAACCGTCGTGAATACTAAACCGTCGCGAATGTAGGTAACCTGATGATGATAGTGTTGCTATCGAAATATATTGTGAAAAAGATGTACGAATGACGATTTTTAGAAATTTTGTTGTTTTTATTGAACTAGATAATATTAAACGCTTTCACTTATTGATTTGAGTTTATATTTAGATCCGAAATTGACGAGTTTTCAAAATTTCAGACCCGTAATCACTGAATCCTAAAAACCCGAGTTTTTAGAAAAAAAGGGCGAAAATTAATTAAAAAATTGTTTCTAATTTTTATTTTTACTTTAAAATTTATAAAATTTATAATTTGTCTATATTATCAATATAGTATAGTTATTCATCCGTCGTCAATGTAGGTAATCCTGATGATGTAGCGATGCTAAAGAAATATATAATGAAAAAGATGTACGAATGGCGATTTTCATTAATAAAATTTTTACTGTGTTTATTTAAATATAATATATATAATTAGTATATATAATCAGCGTTAGTGTATCAAAGTTCTTCTGCATTAAAATTATTTTTTCGCAAATTGAGCCTTATTTTAAGATGTCTGCTAAACAGAAAAGGTGTCGTCAATACTCGATTGACTATTTAAAATTCGGTGTTGTTCCATCTCCTACAAATCAGTAATTGCCAATGTGTTTACTCTGTCAACACGTATTTTCTAATGAAGCAATTAAACCTTCGCGGTTACATGAACATTTTTAAAGAAGCATTCCGGCAAGAATAATAAAGACACATTGTAAATTCAATGACTTAAGAAAACATTTGAAATACTATCGACAAGTTTTTTTAGAAGATATCACGTCTGAATGATAAAGGACTAATGACATCTTATGAAATAGCATAAATTATTGCAAAATGTGGTGCACCACATGTATATGGAGAAAAATTGATACTACTAGCGATACGTGTATTCATTAATAATATGATCGGAAAAAACCAACACGAGATTTTTTCTTGAGTCCCATTGACCAATGATACAGTTTAAAAAAGAATTGATGAGATGACAAAAGATATTGAAAAACAACTATGTGATGAACTGCAGTCCAACGAATTTTCATAACAATTGGTTGAGTACTCTACGAATCTCTACTAAGTGCTTATGTACGATTTGTGAAGAATGAAAAAATTATTTAAATGCTATTTTAAAAATTACTTACAACTAACACGAATGGTTTGTCAGTATTTGAAACCCTTGAAAACCTGTCGCCGAAAAATTTATTTTCTTCACCAATGTGAATACTTGTGCTACTGACGGAGCACCGGCTATGGTTAGTCGGCATCGTGGTTTTATATCAAAAATGTTACAAAAAAATATTCTAACAATTCACTGCTCATTCACCGTCAACATTTAGTAACAAAGCATCCTAATGGAATCAATAAGTATTGTTATAAATGTTGTGAATAAAATAAAGTCTCATCCCTTGAGTGATAGATTATTTCGTATATTGTGTAAAGAAAATGATGAAGAATTCGAATGACTTATCTTACATACAGAAGTAAGATAATTATCGAAATGAAATTGTTTAAAGAGATTTTATGCACAATTTGATACAATTGTGGAGTTTTTTGATGCAAACAATGAAGACATATGTATTGAAATAAAATTACTATAATGAGGCCTATCTCTCGGATATATACATGAAAGATGAATGAAAACCTTTTGAAGCTTCAAGGAAACAATATCAGCCTTGTTAAAGCCGAAGGAGTTTGACTGAGTTTTATCAAAAAACTCACATTATATAAAAATAATCTTTGTCGATGAGAACTCCTTCTTTTCCTTCTTTAAAATATTTAAAGCAAGATATCAAGTATTCTGATTTGGAAACATTCTGTAGCCACATTGACACCCTTATTGAAGATATGATAATACGATTCAAAGACTTGCATGAACTTTCAATACCATATTGGATAACTATTCCATTTTTATCAGATGTAGAAAATGCCAGTCAAAATTTAAAAGAGCAGTTTCTTGAGCTACAAAATGATTAATCAATGTGATTATGTTTTCGGGGTCCGTTTCCGCTATCAATACCCTCGTCTGTGGAAAAAAGTTAAAATTACCCATCACAGCATTTCCTTCATCGTATTTAGTAGAAAACGGTTATAGCGCAATACCACATATTAAAAAATCACGAAATCGATTACAGATAAGCCAGAAAGGAGATTTGAGAATGTATATTCAAAGTGAAACACAATATAATGGATCATATACTGCTTCATATATACCTTTCATTGACTTTGTCGAAAAATACTGATTATAGAGAAACATATATTCAAGATTTCGAGAATGACAATTACTGTGCGACATATATGCGGAGTATTGTTAGAAATTTGGGTTATTTAGATAAAAATTTGAATTGCGGAATAACTCTTGAAGATTTTAAAAGCAAATACCTATTTTTTACATTTGTTTTAGCCCCCGATTTTGATTTCAAAATGGAAATTTACGACTGGATATAAAGTTTGCAAAAGCCATTACTGTACCGGTACATGTTATAATATATGGAGTATTTGAAAATCAAGTTCAAATTACTTCAAATAGAACCGTGTTGGTATAAATTTATATAGAAATATAGAAAGTTGTCATGGAGTAAGTTTTTTTTTATACTGTTTAATTTATTAAAGTAGTTCTGTTCAGGTCAATAAAATCGGAAAACAAATATTGGGAAATGGATTTGTTTGAGTTTTGCTTCTTGATAAAATTCCATATTTGAGCAAAAATCAAGCAATAATCGTCAATACTCAATCGTCTCATCTTGGTGGAGAACATTGGATAGCTATATATATGAAACCTGGTAATATATGGGTTTTTATTACCCGGCTTTGTTGATATCAAAACTACAAAAAATGGGGAAACCTATTGTGTATAATAAAACTGTGTTTCAAAATCTATTGACCCAAACATGTGGTCAACATTGTTTAGCTTGGTTATTGTATAAAAAATTTGATGTTTAATAAATGTATCCTTTCCTTTGTTGTTGTGATTATTAATATTATTATTATTATTATTATTATCATTTTATTAATATTATCATTTTAATTAATATTATTATTATTTATAAAATATTATTATTTAAATTAACATTCATGATTACAGTTAGCAACTATGAATGCTAACAAAGATATCATGTGCTAAATGCATGATCAGTGCATGTCACATAAAGAAATAGAATTACTTGTGCATGCATGCAAATTTTTACTCACCTTTTGGTGTGTACAATGAAAAATGTGTGTCCAGCTCGACTGTGATTGGCTGAGACCTGAAAGTATAATGTTTCATTATAAACATTATACTTTCTCAAAATCATCACAATTAATTTAAAAAATTTAAAAATGGACGCAGAATTAAACAATATTTTGAATGCCATGTTGAATGGCGAAAATGGTAAATTTATTTATTATTTATTATTTTAGAGAATTTATGGTTTCAAGTTACAGAAAACATTTATAATCGGGAAAGTATTATTATTAGTGATGATGATACGAGTAAATTTATTTTATAAATTTAAAAATTCAATTTAGGTGATTGCGAAATCATTGAAAATGATGACAATAATGAACCTTGTAAAATAATAGATGATATTGAAAATGATGTCACCAAATCACGTAAATTTATTTTATTTTATTTATTAGAAAATTTAGAATATTGTTGTTATTAGCGATGTTGACTGCTCCAGCTCATGCTTATGTTCCAATTAATGCTCCAGCTCATGCTCATCTTCCAATTAATGATCCAGCTCATGCTCATGCTCCAGCTCATGCTTCCGGTTAATGCCTCACATATACTGAGGAAGTCCTCTCTGATGAGGAATCTGATTCCGACCAGGAATCACAATGGAAGATTCTATTTATTTTATATTGTTTTTTAAAAATTTTTTAATACATTTTGTTTTTTAAAGATTTATTAAGAACATTTGTAATTGAATAAAATTTCTTAATAACTTTTTAACATTTGTAAAATATTATGAAAATGAAGAAAATTATGAAAATGATATATGATGAAATTATTAGGATCGACATTAGTAATTATTAGAATTATTAGCATCACATTAGTTTGAAATAATAATAATAATATATCTTGTAGTCTGCAGTCACCGCATGCAGTTACATGCCAATATTAATATAATAATAATAATAATAAGATAATAATAATAATAATAATAATCATAATAATAATTATTATAATACAGAGTTGAAATTTCAAAAACCGATAAATTGAAAAGGTAAAAATATTCGGAAAAACGTAAAATTATAAAAATTCACTATTTTCTTATTTTCTAAAAGAAATTTTAAATTCGTGAAATCCTCAATATAATTAAAAATGTCAAATAATTTTACGTCACAATTATTGATCAATATTTTTAAATATTCAACATGAATTTTGTGAATATCTTTTGAAATTTTAAATTTAAGAACTCTAATTATAAATTTTGATTATTTTATTATAAATTGAATTTCAACGATAGAGTAATGATTAAAAATAAAATCAATAAATTAAATAATTAATAATTAATTTTAGAGCATATTAGGTTGATAATCAACGGGTAATCTATTTTTCAATGAGATTTAAAAAATGAATATAAATGGCATGTATATTTTAATTAAAAACACCTTTTTTATGAGAATTAGATTTTTCACCGTAATATAGAAAGAAATTTATTTATTGATTAATTAGACTATGTAATCGTGGACCTCAAATTGTTTTGTTTTTCACTATATTTTATTGACTTACTTAAAACTTAACATTAGTATTTAATTTTCAAGATGCCTAAGTAAAAAAAAAATGCAGGTGGTGACTAATAGGAAACTGAAAATTGACACCGCGAATGAATTTCTATGTAAACGAACAGTCAGGGATAATTTTTAAATTTACGCGTACATTTTCATTATATATTAGATTATAATTAGTATCAAATGATCAAAATAATATCTATCGTTAGACAAATGACCAAATATTCTGAAATCATTGCAAATCCGAAACATGATGCATATCTTCATGACGTTCCCACCTGGGATAATATAATTTTTCTTTATTTTGATTGGTTGTTGAAATGGTGATAAATTTGTTTCAGAACTTTGATTTAGGAGAAACTTCAGATTCCTGGTATAATAGTTTTTATTTCTATTTATGAATTCGAATAGAAAATAATTGATGTTTCTCTGAATCTACTGAAGAGCTTGAATCGACTTCATTAAGCAACCAATTTAAACAATACATTCTTAATATTACATAAGATTTCGATATAGTTGGGTTCGTTCGTAAAGGGATGCAATCGTTGATTCATTATTTTATAATTAAAAATTAGAGTTTGTTTATGAAAATATTGTACTAGGTTTTCATACAATAGCAAAGTGATATCAATATTAATATTCAGGGTATCCATAAAGTCTGGGTGCAATTAAGTCATTTATGACTTTGAATGTATAGGATTTTGCTCTGGAAGTTAGATGAGAAATTTCTAGTAGATTAATTGAAAGAGATGTTGATTATACTTTGCCTCTACATTTGCCAGATTTGATTTCTTTCATATGGTAGTATTGCCCTCAGTAAGTACATTCCAATGAAAATACTATATTTTAATAAAGAAACCAACGATGAAAATTCATTACCAATAAATTATTATTGGATTCTCTGACTATCAACATTAACTGATATTCGGGTGATTCATAAGTGAATGTTGACATAAACCTGATGGTGATTTGAATACCATCAGCCACCAAGTCCTCTCTTTTTTTGGAGTATGCCATTTTGCATCGGTATAGAGCGTCCTTCCATCAGACGAAATAAATCGCTTTATTTTCGTTTTTTCAATATATTCTTCCAATATCTTCATAGTTTTTGTTATGTTTTAGGTCGGGGAACATACTTCATAATTATAGAAGCTTCGGCTTTTGAGTCCTCGTTCCAATTGATTCATTGATAAATTATCTGAAATTAATAAAATAATTTAAACAAAATAAAATATATATATATATATACTCTTACTTGAAAATAACTAATTGAAATGGAGAAATTTCAAACTATTTATACGAGTTCTTATCTATAGTTGCTATCTCTACTCAGGCTCATAAGACAGCTTACAAGCCTGCGCCATAGGAGTAAATTAATAACTAGTTCTTATCTATAGTTGCTATCTCTACTCCGACTCATAAAACAGCTTACAAGCTGTGCCATAGGAGTAAATTAATAGCTAGTTCTTATCTATAGTTGCTATCTCTACTCCAACTCATAAGACAGCTTACAAGCTTGTGCCATAGGAGTAAATTAATAACTAGTTTTTATCTATAGTTGCTATCTCTACTCCGACTCATAAAACAGCTTACAAGCTGTGCCATAGGAGTAAATTAATAGCTAGTTCTTATCTATAGTTGCTATCTCTACTCCGACTCATAAGACAGCTTACAAGCTTGTGCCATAGGAGTAAATTAATAACTAGTTTTTATCTATAGTTGCTATCTCTACTCCGACTCATAAGACAGCTTACAAGCCTGTGCCATAGGAGTAAATTAATAACTAGTTCTTATCTATAGTTGCTATCTCTACTCCGACTCATAAGACAGCTTACAAAGCCTGCGCCATAGGAGTAAATTAATAATAATAAATAAAATAATAATAATTATAATAATAATAATATTTTATAAATAAAATAAGACTTTTGAAGAAAATAATCATGAAATGTTGAAAATCGTGAAAAATCATGAAAATAATAAAATAATATAATAATAATAATAATAATAATAATAATAATAATAAATTGAAAATATCTTTGAAAATAATAAAAAACTTTGAAAATATCTTGAAAATGATAATACTAATAATAATGTTATTGTGAACAGTACCCTTGTGACTTGTGAATGTGAGCATGCCTTTGTGACCATTACCAATAGGGGCAAAAATATTTTTGTCGGATATACTAGGAGTATATATATATTAATACTAATAATAATAATAATTATTATTATAATACTTATATTCATTAAAACTTAGAAAATAACAACTTCCGCGCGGACGTTAATATCTTTCCCAATAATAATGATAATTATATATCAGTAGATAGATCTTGCACTGGGCTTTAAAATGAGCTATCGATTAATAAATTCGAATGATGGAAACACTAACTTGCTGCATGACCAAAACCAGGTCACCGCTAGATCACTAATAATATTTTGAATAATAATAATAATTTCTTGATGAGTCATATAGTCTTTGTTCTATAAAGTGACGAGTCATGGGCTTTGTTCTATAAAAATGATGAGTCATCGGACGAGTCATTGTCTTTGTTCTAAAAAATTTTTCCCGGCCGGGTGGTATGTGATCTAGTAGTGACCTGATTTTGCGGTGACCAATCCATCTACTTATAAGTTATAAAACTTGCGTCCGATTGTAGTGTAAGTAATGTATATATATATATATAAGTTTGGTGGGTTACTGATGATCAAATATTTTGCTCTTTAGTGCTTACCAGCGTAACCAACATGCAACACTGTTTTTCCGCTTGGTACCCGTTGAGTAATCAACGTTGGTACTGACCAAGGGTTGAGTGCTCGCAAAAAGTGAGCGCATCAAGGCATCTGTAATTGTCGAGCACTCCATGGGTCACGGACTACCGATAGAAGGTGTGTGTCCGATTTCTCAGGTCCCTTATCAAATTGTTTTCCCAACGTTAAGCACACACTCTCAGTCTCAGGCAATCATAAAATATATCAGACTTACTTTAACGCTATAAACTGTGGCATTATTTTAACACAAGCAAAGAAATATTGTTTTAGTACTACAAGGTGTAGAAAACACACTACAG
The DNA here is from genome assembly GCA_959609185.1 of Schmidtea polychroa. Taxonomy (NCBI): domain Eukaryota; kingdom Metazoa; phylum Platyhelminthes; order Tricladida; family Dugesiidae; genus Schmidtea; species Schmidtea polychroa. The sequence continues at coordinate 153,378 of CAUHTR010000279.1, forward strand.
AAATACACAACACGGAACAAAAGTTCAACTCGGACGGTTGGTGGGGCCGGTTAATCCGTCGTAGATGTTGTGATGAACCGCTGTCTTTCGTACTCGGCCAGCCTGGCCTTCTTTAACTTTTCGCGGATGTTTCGCCCAAGCCGTTTTCTCTTGGGCTTATTTTCGCGGCTGGAGTATATTGGTTGCGAGTTCATCGGCCAGTGGCCGTATTTGTCTTGCTGCGGATTCTTGCACAATCGCTCGTTCCGCTCGGTTTGAGCGCCCGGCACCTGCAATTTCAGGCGCGAATCTCCATTTGGTACTGAGCGGCCTGTGTCGCAGCTGGAGATCGGGCTGTTTTCTTCTTCATCGCTTCGGGACTAAACCAGGTCCCTTCGAACTCCCGACATTTTCCCTTCAATTTGTCCACTCGGACCCGGAGTTCGTCAGCACGTTGTTGGGCCTGCTCCCGATCCTTCCGAAGATTTTCCATCAACTTGTACACTAAAACACAACAGTTGTCTATTTCCTTCATATCGAATAGAATGAAAATGTAAATTATTAATTAACGTTAGCATTTCCCGGTCACGACCTTATTGCACTTATTCAATTTACTCTATGAATTTCAGGACTCCAAAAAAGAAAAATTTCCTTTATTTAAATAATACACATTAGAAGATAGCAGTGCTATAGGTATAATGACTAAAATAAGTCATTTATAGTCTGATAATCACGCTTGGCGTTTGCGGGGCCTCCCTCTTTTTCTCGGGGTACCGTGGCCTCCTCTAACTCCTCCAGGGGCAACTCCCTCCTTTCTGCCCGGATTTGCATCTCTATCTTCTTAAGCCGGATCTGAGCGGCTTCCACATCCCAGGCCGCTTGATCTCGGGCCTCCTGTAACCGGTTATTCTCCGGCTCCACCTTCACCCATGCCGGGGCATCTACTTCGGGGCCCGTCCGGATTACTCGATCTGCGCAATCCAGGTCCCGTCCCTGACCCCACCGATGTATATGGTACCAGATGTACCGGGTCGGAGTCGGGTGATCGTCTGCTGGTCAGTACCCTCGTCACTACTAGAGCTGGATTGAGACATGTCTGTAATATAAATATTAAGACCCATGCATAACCACTGTGACTTAATAAATAGACGTCACAACATAAACATACAGAAATTTCTGTTTAAAATCAATAATACTTAACTACTAAATTTATTATAATTAATATAAATACTTCTAACATAACCAAATTTTATTTAATTTATTGATATACTTTTTAATTAGGTAAATTAAAGAAAAATTTATTAAAGTTAAGTGTTAACGTTAGAAAATTCATACCCGAACCGAAAATCTCCAAAAAATTGGTTTTGTTTTAAATTATTATTTTAATCATTCTGCATTTATTTACCACTAGTTGGTAATTTGAATTTTATAAGTTGAAATTTTAGAATTTTTTAGGTAATTTTAGGTAATTATGAATATTTCCACTAAATGCGGTTACGCCAGGCGAAGGGTACTAGTGACGAGCTCAGTCCCTTGTTCACTTACTCTTCCCCTGGGTGTATTCGTTATAAGTGGTAAAATCATCGTTTATTCATTTGAGGTAATCTATTTCTTGATCTTATATACCTAATTTAGGGACAATTTGATGATTATTTTTCCCAGCTGGAGCTATCGAGGATTCAGCTTCTGGAACTCGCCCTACGATTCTTGGTCCGTAATCAGGATTTTGTATTCAAGACAAATTGTGCGTGGTAATTCATTGTTCGAATAAAATTGTAAAATTCTTTTGTTTCTTTCATTTAATAACGATTGGATATTTGATTACTCATTTGGTGTGAGCTTATGTAGTGGAN